>LR573180.1:0-37597 GCA_900536345.3 Caenorhabditis sp. 39 LS-2015 | reverse complement strand
GGGTCCCGTTGGGGAATCGGGTATAGTATTTCTGGCGCGAAAAACATTCGCACTTTTCGCCGTGTGTTTTTCGAAAATATTTTTTCGCGCCATCGGAAAGATCAATTTTGTACCCGATTCCCCAACGGGACCCATCGGGCGCCCAATTGCGGACATCGCCACTTCGTTTGAATCTGGTAATACGCAAAATCCAAATATAAGTATAAAACGTTCCCTTGTAAGTTAACGGTTTTGTCAACAAAGGGAATCAGACATAATTCTTGGTCAATTCTTGGAATCAGACATAATTCTTGGCTAAAATAAAAATTATTCTTATAATATACAAAATAAAGAAGACTACCAAATGTCTTCAAAACTGACAGTATGAGAAAAACCGGAGTTTCTGCGGTTTTTGAACAGACTTGGTCTAAAATAAATCAGTTTGACAAACGAATAACTTTCCTAATGAAAATCTTTACGGTAATATAAACTTCATAATTTTTTAAATAATAACCTACCTGTTTTGATAAATCAGTCAGTTTCTCGTTAGTTGGAGTGAAATCTTTGCGGAGAGAACTTCTTCGTATTGTTTCTTGATGCATTCTTAACGTTGGAGCAAGTGCAGGTGCCACTATAGTAGCCACACCGCATGCAACTCCTCCGCTAGTTCCACGATCTTAATTTTTTTCAAAATGATATTTTTCACATTGGAAATATTAAAAATTTAATGATAAACGTCTTCACTGTGATTTATTATTCTAACATAAACTCAAACTTTTACCTATTATAGGTACTACTGCTTTTACCGGTCCTATGCAAAATAACTTTGTACTCTGTTATTTTTGAGGGACAATAAGACGTAACTGGACTAAACTAAGATACAGCATTAAACCAACAACCCACTCTAATAAATTGCATTCAATTGAATGACTTAATTTTATAAATGGAATGCAAACCTTTCAAATTTCAACAAGAACCAATAAAAGTATCATTTTTTAGAGTTTAGCCCTAAGCTACATAACCTGCAACAAATTCAAAAATAAAATAGACTAAGGCATATATTTCTACATGGTGTGGAAAAAAGGTCATTCCACGAAAAATGTAAGCTGGAGTATGGCTTGATGCATTTACCCCAAGGGATGTTCCAACCAGCACAAGAAGATAAAATGTCTTTCTCATACCACTCAGTGTTAAAATTAAAATCAAAAAATTTGAAAAAAAAAATCAAGATGGAATCTTGAAAATGGACATTTAGATTTACTCTTTAATAGAATGAACAATAACAGAAAACATTTAAGAAAATTGTGTATGCAGATGGCCTTGTATTTGTGTAGCTCTAAACTATCAAATTGCGCTTGGTAGGAACAAATAATAGGCAGAAAAAATAATGTTAGTTGAAAAATAAGAAACATTTGTATAATTTCACTGTCATTTTAAAACTCTAAACGTTCGAATTTCACACAAATTTTTCACGAAAACTTGAAGAAATTTTGCTAGAGTGTACTACGACACGTTTTTTGAAAAGCACATATCACTCATAACACATCAGAAAAGAAATGAATAACGGAGAGAGTGCACCGCAACTTTGAGAAATGAAACAAAAACGTGGTGAAAAAACCATTTTCATAGACTCACCCATCTGACACTTGCCAAATGTTCAATTTCCGTGCTTTTAATGGAATTTGAAGTTTGAGAAATACAACCTTAAAACTTCGTTTTAAAAAAGTAAACCTTTGCTCAATGTGAAAATCCGGAATTATGGACCTACGATTCAGACCGGAAATACAAATCAAATTTAGCATTTTGCTTGATTGCACAATAAACTGGACACATTTTGAAATAACTTTACAAATTTTATCGAAAAAAAAACAGGAATAAAAAGGAAAACTTTAGAGTTGGACTTACAACTTAATAAGAAGAAAACCATCAATAGTGATGTAAAACTAGAAAACATTTTGGAATCATCATATCCGATCGACTCACTGAAATTAAAAAAAAATGGTTTTTTAGAACAGTTGACAGAAACATGAAAAAAAGAAGAACAATAAACTCATAAGTATTAGACAAAGGATTATTTATTTTTCAAATGGTGACAGTTAGGGTGAGAACGACACACAGAAAAAAAAAAAGATCGCCGTGAGCGGTCACGTAGCTGCATGACGGGACCCATTCCACGTGGCTTAGCCCAACCGTCACCACTTGAAAAACGAATAATGAGCAAAGTGTATTCATACGTAGTTGATATAAAATTTGAAACTGACATACCTACTTAATTGAGTATATGAGTAAGACAAAGAATCTTTAGAAATTTTGGAAATTTATAAAAACTATTTAGAAGTTTTAATGTTATCACCACTGTTCACACAAAATTTTAACGTTGATGCACTGATTCCGCAATTTGGCGTCTAGGTGAGTCTCGTTGTAAAACTGGGTACAGTACTTCTTCATCCAGCGACAATTTTTCTTAGTTTCATTTCTTGCTTGGAAACTCAGTGGTTTATCATAATTTTCATCATATTATGGTTTGATACTAAATTTTCACAAAGTATTTGCAAGATATTGAGTCCTTATCTAGATAATATGATGCAACGGTACGTTGACAAACACTCACTTTTAATTCATTTAAAACTATGCCAGTGGCACCAAAAGATAAGACACTGATTTTTCTATTTTTGATTTTGAAAATCTAATGTTTGTAGTTTTAAGGGTTTCATCTCAGTTTAATATCAAAAAATAATTATGGGGATAGCTGGTAAGAATAATGAGCCCACACTTTTCAAACTTAACATTATAGTTTCAATCAAAAACCTCAAACTTCGTGAATGGATAAATATAGGATTTTTTCTGTTTTCATTAGCTATGCTCATAGCTGGATCTGTAATGCTGGCAGTTGCTATTGCAAGCATTCCTCCAATGCGTGAGACTTAATATATGATAATTAGTATTAATTTTGTTTAGCACCAATTGATGAAATGCCAACAACCACGGAAACACCTACGGTTTTGCCTAACATTGTTTTCACATCATCATTTGTTGTTGGAGTTACTTGGAGTAGTGATCTTTCTGATTCTTCATCGGCTGCATACAAATCCCTATCAACCGAATTACAAAAAAACGTTAGTACATATCTAGAGAGATTCATACTATTGAAGTCAACTAATCTGGTAAACTGCAATTAATATAGTAAACTGCAAATTAGAAACGTTAATACATTTTTTCGTTTTTATTTTCTATTTAAAAGAATGCGTTCAGATTTCAACAGCTTGGGTTCAAAATGCATTTCAAAACAACAATACTACGGTTTCAAGTCCACTTTCAACACAGATAAATGCATTCACGTGAGTTTTTATTAATGTTTAAAAACATAAACTGCTACGTGATTCAACTTCTTATATTACAAATAAAAACAAAATCAATCAGTTTGAGTGTTAGACACTGCCGATCCCTAATTTTAAGCTCTAAGAATACTTGGTGTTAATATCCGCATTTGATCTTTAAATCACGTCCTGGTTGCTATTGAGGCTGAATTTACTGCTGACGAGACAAAGAGCTTAGTGAGAATTGTGTGGTATAGATACAACGGGTATCATATGTTTCACGTCAAGGTAGCTCTAGGGAAGTAAAATTTTCTTTTTTGAAAAGTTAGGCCACTTGTAAAATCACTGAAAACGGCAAACTATGTTCAGATTACGTGTAAATTTGCGTGAATTTTTGCAAAAGAGTGAATTTTCTCGTCCCGTGGGGTATCTTGACGTGAAAAGCGCAATAGTGGCAAATTTAGCGCAAAACCAATCGAGCTATAGTCAAATCTTAGGAACGGGAATTCCTTAAGAGTCCAGGAAAATGCTAAAAACTAACTCAAGATAGCTAACGAGGAAAGTCCTTTTACCGTTCATATCAGATATTTTTCATAATTTTTCAGGGTATAGAGCAGCTTTATATGATTCGATTGACAAAATTCTAGCTTCCACTTTTTCGGTTTACAGAAGTTATGACGTCTCCAAAATGACATCTGAATTTTCGATTCTTCAACACTGTCTCGATAAAAAATTGCAGGCATGAACGAGCGCGCGTGACAGCCAAAATATCACAACCTCCGGGTCGCACTAAAATGTCTGGTCGAGTGGCCGAGTGGTTCCACAAGTGAAATGCGGCAGGCCCATGTGGAGGCATATATGCCTAGACGGCAAAATGCGCGGTAAGCTATACGGATAAGGAGAGGCATCCGGAGTGCGCACATAATATGCCTCGATCGAGGCGTGCGTGTTGGTTGTGACGGTGTGGGTTTGGATCCCACTTATGGTAAACTTTTTGAATATCTTCTTTGCGTCCGATTTTCAAAGTTTATATCCCCTAGAAAACTTTAAAACTTCATTTGATCAAGTTTTTGCATTATACACCAAATTTGAAAAATGAAATCAAAAATTTCAAATAGAAACAACAACAAAAACAGTTCCTTATTTTTCTCATGCTTCCGATGACCGAAAAATTTTGTGACTTTAAAAAATTTGAAAAGTATTCTCATATATATTTTATTCTTGATATGGGTATGTAGTTTCTCTAAGTTTTCCATGAGTGGGAAATAAACCCACACCGTCACTACCCACGCGCCCGCGTCGAAACACTCGGCCACTCGACCAGAAGTTTTGAGAGCGACCTAGGTAAGGGTGCCCAGAAAGGAGATTCTTGTTGAAAAGGTTACTAAATGGTGTATTTAATACGACACCAAAAGTTTGCAAAAACATTCACAAAATGATTGCGTTGGTTGACTAGAGGTGGAAACCTAAAATTTTTTTAGAAAAAAATTTTAACGGTAAAATTTATTCTTTTCACCTTACCGGAATACATCTGTACAGTTGGAAATAATCTGAAAGATGGCATGAACGGATCCCTTGTCAAATTAAATATTGAGTTACACTGTTCATATTTTGTAGACAAGGGGATAACGGCGTCAATTTCTATTCGCAATTTGTTTTTGTTGATGCTTCTGTCACGCCTTCATTGGTCTCGGATGTTTTATTGAGGATGGGGTACAGTACCGATTCTTACAGTATGTTAAAAACGTTTCTTAGAATCATTTATTTATTTCCAGGTGCGTCAACTATGCAATGTGTTGGTTTGAAGCCTCCAAGTTATAAATCAACAATAAATCCGTCTAGCACTCCGGTTAGTATCGCTACCGAGACTCCCTTACCAACACAACCAGGAGCTTTCTGTGACGTATCTAAAACTTCTCTCATAAATATATTTCTGGTAGACGTTTCTGATCCAATAATTGGAACACTTGATGACAAACTAAAAAAGGTTTAAACTCTTGGAAAATCGCATTTGGTTTTTTTTTTTACAGGTTTCATCGTTTTTAATGAATGCTCCTTTAATGGCAAACCTTGCCCAAAGCAATGCGTGGGACAACCAGGAATACAGGCTTGTTACCTATGGAAGCAACGAAGCGTTAGTTTTGAATTTCTTACAAATTGTTAGAAACAGTGAATATTCAAAAAAAATTTTAGTACTCCACTCGGCAGAGCCAAAAATCAAAACGATTGGAAAAGTTTGTTAGGAAATCTAAACACTTCGATTGTCAACCCTCTGAAAGCCGATGGTCACGAAATGACAGAGTTTAAAATACATATTGGCCAGTTTATAAAAGTTTTTTAGTGCTCTTCGGTTTGTTTTCAATAATTATCGACCGACTCCTGGCACAGCTGGAAACATTGTTGTTATTGGAGATGGATTGTGGGATTAACAAAAACTGTTTCCAGAAAATCATAGTTTTTCCAGCGACTTCGACCAAGCTTCAACTGCACAGCCAATTGCGTCAGCTTTGAAAAACACCTATTTTTATTCACTTGGTTTTATTCTGATGACTACTTCACAAGCAATGCAAAACATTGTTCAATCTCTAGCGTCCGATTTTTATCATTTTTATCCCATAGACAGTGTGGATTATTTGAACAATCAAGCTGTGCAAAAAACTCAAGCGTTATGGACCTGTGAAGCTTTTTATCCTACTCCTTCTCCTCCAACACCAGTTCCCACAATCTTACCACTTATAACAACTACCAATCTTGCAACCAACCCATCAACAAAACCAACCGCTAGCCCACTCGTTCCGCCAATAGCTTCATGTCAACAAAATGTTCTTTTTTTAATTGATCAATCACAAACAATGATTTTGAACGGATATAATGTTTTCTTGTTCTGTTTTGTTCGGTTTTAATTTTTTTTTCCAGACTGCTATTGAGTGTGCTATTAAGACCGCAGAATCTCTTGCAAGTTTAAATTCTCAAACTACTTTTGCTTATATAATATACAACCAAATTGTTGTAGCGGAATCGGTAAGAATATATTTATAATGACTATTTTTTGTTTTCAGTCAGAGTACACTGATGTAGATTTTTTTGTCAGCAGCATTAAAAACATCCCTCAAAGTTTAGGAAATTCTGACATTAATGTGTGAGTTTTCAATGTGTTATAATTGCGCTCATCAGCGGGCAGTGGTGTTCATATTCTGTAGACCAATTTTAAAAATTAGCATGCTGCTCAAAATGGCTTGTTTGAACATCTCCGTACAAGAGTTATTCGAAACAAATCGAAAATCAAGCAGCACGACCTTACAATTAAGTGTGTAGTTTACTTTACCAAAGTTCCAAGGAAAGTTGGAAAAGGAGCATTGTTTATAATAACGAAAATAGTTTCTAAGGCGTCCAAAACAGAGTACACAATTCACTATTGACTGCGCTAAGAATATTTTTGAGAAAAAAGATTTTGGAAAAATATTTTTTGCGCTGTTATTAATAAGTAGACAGCTTGTATTCCATTTTTTGGAGCGATCCCGATAAATTGCAAACTTTTAAAATTGTCTTTGTACGGAACAAGTTTTCTATTTTGTTCAATAAAACAAAATGAAATGCTGAATAACTGTTTCTCTAAATTTAATGTATCAACTACTAATTTTCACAAATTTTTGAGAATTATAGAGGTTTCACGGAAGCTTTGAACTTCATACAAACAAAATCGCGTTACGATGACGATTCTACTCGATCTTTGCTTTACTTCTTTACCGATGGGTTTATTTTTTCTTATTAAAAAACTTGTAAGCAAAATGTTTTAGTAATGATTTTGGCAAAACAGTACCAGCAGTTTCAAATACTACAAAAACTATAAGAAGTGAAATGTTGACTCAAATCATTGGGATAGGTTTCATTTTATTAATGTTAAAATAAAATAAATAAGATTTTTTTCTAGATCTAGTTGAAACCATTTCAAGTAAAAAAAATGTTCAACAAGCTATTCAATTCAATGTTACCGATGGATATACTCAATCGATTTACATGGGAGTCAGTGAACCAAGCGAAATTTTAAATGAGACCTTCTTAAATAATACAAATTACCAATTAGAGTGCAAAGGTATCCTTTGTTTCATTATTTTTTTAATGGTTTTAACTAGACACTTCAAATTGCTACACCAGTCTCACCTTTGTGATTGAAACTTCACAAGCTGAAGGTGAAACTTATGTGAATATAGTAAGTTATTGTGTGTTTTTTAAATACTGCAACTATTATTTTTTTAGCAAGTGAAGTCAATCATAAAAATTTTGGAATATTATCATAGCCTCATTTCCCCTTTCAAACTTTCGGTGTCTCTGATTTATTTTTCTTCGCCTGACAATCTGCTACCTAATCAATCTGGTCAAAGCGGAATTCTTTTTGAGCAGATCACTGAAAGTTCAACGGCAATTAATTTTCTTAATTCAACAAAATTTGATCCTTTGGGTGCGGCATCAGATCTTCAACTGTATTATCTTGTTTTTCGTAAATGAAAACGCAGAACACATTTCAGAGGATTCTCTTACACTGCACAGAGCTTAAAATCAGAATACATGCAAAACCGCAAACTTGTAATATTCTTTGCACGCGGAGAATATGAAAAATTATCAAATTGCTGCCCAGATCCGAGTACGGACGCTTTCAACGTTAGGACACTTGCTGAGATTCAAGGAGTTTTGATCGGGTTAGGGTTATTCCATTATTTTTTTAATTTATTTTCAATTGAGTAAGTGTTGGAGGTTAATGATGTTAATTTAAGAAAAAAAAACGTTTACTTGTTTATGATAATGATAACTACTTAACATAAATTGAAAAAAAAACCAAAAATCAAACTGAAATTTAAAAAAAAAGTGCGAGTTTTCCAGAAAGTGGGAGTTTTTTCTTGTGATTGTTCTAAACGACAGACTGTAAGCTAATTTGGTTCGGTAAAAATTATGTTCAGATCATTTTCAAGTTGATGATTTTGGTCATAAAATTGAACCTGAGATTTTTCGCACAAAATTTTAAAATAGGCCTGTTTTTCTTTTTTAAAAAGGTAAATTCCAATATTTTAGAACGCATTCTTCAAAGGAACAATTGAACGCTTTGACAGGTTCTTCTGCTATTGATGCTAATGCGATAATCAACAACGCAACTTCAAATGTAAAAAACACATATTTTGCAACTTTAATGAATAAATTAAGAATTGGATTGATGAGGACCTTGCTTCTCAAAATATTGCAAGTGCCATTCTACCAAGCATAGATAATTTTATTAAAAACCAAGTTTGCCCCGATATACCAAGCTATGGTTTGTCAGTTGAAAGGCTTTTTAATGTTCTTTTTAGTTTCTCCTCCTTGTGAGGATCCAATAGATGTTTTGATTTTGCTTCACGCAGACGATAAAAACAATTGGAATAAGTTGTTGAATTTTACTGCTTCTCAACTGATTCCCGATTTGTTGGGCACAACTGCCCTAGACTCAACAAAACAGCTCACAACTTCTACACCTATCAATTTAGCAATTGTGTCTTATTATTATCTTGATGTGATAACGGTAATATAAAAAAATAATCTTAAATTTTGAAAATCTTCAGCACGCAGATTTTACTTTTCTTAGAAGCAAAGGAGAATACATGCAGATAGTTAACTCTCTCCCTTTTTTGAAGACAAGTGGAACAGCTACATTATCTCTGTAGGAAAAACGGTACAAAAATTCAAAAAAAAGAGCGTTTTTTAGAGCCTACAAAAAAGCTGTCGACATTTTTTCAGAAGGAAGAAGGTTTGCAAGTAAAAACCTGATTGTTCTAACAGACACAATGGAGTAAGTCCGGATTTTTTCTTGCACTTGTTAATTTTTGTTGAAAAACTTTTAAAAATGGCCATTGAAGAAAAGTAAGCTGGTTTCCAGTTCTCAAGAGTGTTTATCCGTTCTAAACAAAACCGTTTTTGTGTTCAAATATATAATAATGTTGCACATTGTTTCACAAGATTAAAGTGTCGAGGTCGGCATGGGTTTCAGTGTTAATGACGCAAAAGAAAATTAAATATCTCAACGTTTTTTTCGAGCCATGGAGAGAAAAAGGACTGTACACAATATTGAAACGGAACTTGCGCGGCGCCGATTGCAGGCATAACCACTCCTTGTGAATCCTGTACATAAATATTGAAAATTAGAAACAAAGGTCAAGTTACTGTTTTAATTAAAGGACCCTAGTGTCGCAAAAGTGTCGCAAAACGTGACATTAATTGCAAAGAAAAAAAAGTTACCAGAACATAAAATCAGATTATGGAATTCAGCATAAGTGATATGGAAGATGCCTTCTCCGAACATGATGCCATGACACAACAAGTAGGCGGGAATACATCAGCTTTAACAATCAATACAAATGTTATTCCTGGCGCTGATAATCAAATTAATATTGACTCTGTTATGGTAAGAGCAACATCAATCTTGGCAATATTAAACGTCTTCAGCTGAGCAGCAACAACAAATATTCATTGAGGCAAATTGCTAATTCTTTGACTCGCAGCACTTGCGTATACAACCCCAAGCAAAGTTTGAGAACATTTTAGTTCAAAAAAACGCAGGCAATTTAGTGTCAACAATTCCACCAATCTATCCAAGTCCAACCCTGCCAGGTCCGATTCCTGTTGTTAAAGCAAGAAATGTTTGGCCAGATATTGTCATACTAATTGATACATCTGTTAGTCAAAATAACCCAATGAATTCTATGTTATTTGAAAAGGTTTTGCATTTTTGCTGTTTTACACTAGAAAACCTAATTTCAGATAAGAACATTTATTGATGTTTTTATAACTCAATATTCTGTTGGAGAAAAAGGGTCAAGATTCACTTTAGCCACGTTTGACGGAGAAACCATTCGCTATTCATGCAAGTTTGCTGATGTTAACAATTATTATGATTTGAGCTCCTGTCGAAATGAAAAATTCACTTTTTACAGTGAATCCCACAGTGACTATCGAGACATTACAAAGCAAGATTTTCTTTCGCATCATAAAATTTGATTATTTTTTCAGCGCGTTGTCTAACATTCGTGAGAACATTTATGAAAATTCAACTTCCGGATATAGAGCACTAAACGAAAACTTTATCATTTTGTTTACTCTGGGACTGTACTTGCTTTTCTTTTTTTATTAAAAAAGAGTCCAATTTAGATCATCAACGTCAATGGAAAGTCAATTGCCAATGATTCAACGCAAAGGTGTTCAAACAATTGTCATTGGCCTTTCTAATAATTTGACAAACAATGATCTTTCGGTTATGGCTCAGACGGCTTACAAAATTCCAAACTGGAACTCAGTCTACAGTGGTATTGATACAAACTACAATTTAGCAGATAGGCTTTTTCAAGAAACCACTAAAAAACGTAGATTTCCACATTTTTTGGAAATAGCCATGTATTACTGTTAAGGTTCTCCAACAACTGCTAATTTTTTCGCAAATCTGGTTTTTGTGGTTGATGTGTCAAGCAAAACGGCGAATGATTATTCTAATATTGTCAAATTTGTTTCAAATTTTGTATCCCAATTTTTAGTTGGACCAACAAAGTGAGTACCACGTGATGTTTTATTTTAAAAAATCTTGCATGGACTTTATCAGAACTCAAATCAGCATTGTTCCGTTTGCTGATGAAGTTATTTTTCCTCTAGTATTATCATCATCACAACAGGTGCGTTTCATAAAAATTCTAATTTGAACACCATTTCAGCAAGTGGACCAATATCTGAATCAATGGAAAACAAGCAATGCTGCAAGCTCAGATTTAGGGAACGTTGGAGAAGCAATTCAATACGTATCAAACATGTTAGGAGCATCACCAGATAGGCAGTCATATGTGATATTTACAGTGGGGGCAACGAAGTAAGTTTTTTTTTCAAATACTGGAACATCAATTTATAGTCTCACTGGATCTGAACTATCTAAACAGTTGCTCAAACAATCGCAATTATATGTAGCCAATTATAATTTGGCAAGCAAAGACTTTTTCGCTGATCTTGTTTTTTCTACTGATGATATTTTCTCGTAAACTTCAACGTAGTTGGTTAAGCATAATTAATATGTTTTCAGTGTTACTGAAAGCTCTTCTCTTTTGGATCGCGTAGTTTCTATGAATTCAATGTTACCAAATCCAGTGCTTGCCTTGTCAACGGAAATTTTTGACAGTCGGCTTTAGATTTATTTCTCAGTTCTACCAAATGATATTTTTTAGATCAGGAAGGATTTGATGAAGTATCTTTTCCAATTTCTTCTATTGCTGCTGATATAATTATTCTTCTTGACGAAACTGGTCTTAATGACAATCAGTTTTTGATTGTGAAAAACTTCCTGAAGGATTTCATAGCAAAATTTAGTGTTGGCCCCTTATCAACACAGTTTGCGTTGCAAACTTATAATGGTAGAACAATACCTCACGTAACCTATATACAATTAGTAATTGTTGTTGTTGTGTTTTTAGGATGGATTCCATTTGTTTGAATCAACGAGCATTGACAATGTAATGAAAAGAATTGATCAACTGACATTAGCAAAAGCCACAGAAAACTCAACCGATGCCGATTTAGCTGGTGCTATCGAACAAGAACTATTCTTTTTTTTAACAGAAGAGAATGGTTGGAGAAATGATGTGACAACATACACAATCATTTTTTCACATGCGGAAAGTTTCTACGAACGAGATACCTCAACTGCAGAAACAGTTAAAAACGTGTCCTCTGTAATGTTCTTGTTGTTGACTATTTTTTCTTATTGTAATACAGGTATTTGCTGTTGGATTCAATGGAAACCTACCTGACTATGTGAAAAATTTCACAAACACAGGTTTCTATGAGTATGTTTCAAACGCGTCGTTGCTAACAATCAACTCCCCCGTTATTAAGGATCTACTTCAGTCTATTGATAACGGTATAATTTTGTTTTCCAATCTTATGAAATAATTTTTTGTAATCAGATTACAAAAAAGAAGTCTACCCCGAACCCTATGACATTCATAGTATCGCGAAAGCAGATTTTTTGTTTTTGATTGATAATGCGCTTGGACCTTCATACACCCAAATGGTTAGTGAAAATGAGTTTAGCCTGACAGATCCCAGTGGACTGGTATTCGCAAAAAAGATACCAAGATTTCACACATTAACCAAAATATTGCTCATGTTTAACACGATAACACACGTTTACTTAGGTCTAAAAAATTATTTTTTTTTTGAAAATGACTAGTTAAATATTTCAACTATATTTCAGGTGCAAACTTTTCTCAATAATTTTATAATAAATGTTGGAACATTTTCGTCGTCAGGCAACAATACTAGGTTAGCAGTAGTCAGCTACGGAACTGATGTAAGTAATTTTTTTTTTCAACTACATGATTCTTGTAGGTATCACCAGCGTGGAATTTTCAAGCTTCCATGAACGTAGACGACATAAGAAGTAGAATTAAAAAGTTTTCTATTACTACGTTTACAGGAATAAGTAATTTAAAAAGGTATTTTGAATCAATTGTAAATTTCTAATGTGCAAGCTAATCATGACAAAAAGTTCAATTTTGGTGACAATCTTATCTGCCTTCGATTAGTTTCAAAATTGATTTAATTTGTTTCCACTCAATTTTTGATGTTTCTTCAAATAAGTTTTTGAGTATTTTTTTCAAAAACGATGAACTAGAGCTCCTTAGCAAAAACAAGTTTGGGCATCATGTTTTTGAAGATTACATATTTTACAGCGCTATTGATTCTGTGATTTTGGATGAAATCAATTTTGGCATTAATAGTAACCGACCAACATACATGATTGTAATATCTGGTTCATTAACGTAATGAAATTGAAATGGCTAAAAAAAAGAAAATTTCAGAATTAACCCAAAAATAGATATTTCTACATCCAGACATTTGAACTCTAGGTACTCCACTTTTATTATTCAGACAAATATTGGAAATAACACTTACTCTTATGCTGAACAAGTTGAAAATCTAGTTTAAAAAAATGTTTTTTTTTTACTTTTAGTTTCTTGGAACACAATTAACACAAGATAGAGTTGCACGTGATGCCTTACTTGAGTGGGGAAGCAACGGAATGAACAACTTTTCACCTTGGATTTCAAATGGTTGCTTTATATTTTTCTTTTGAACAACCTCAACATTTTCAGAATTTTCTGCTTGGTTAAACACTTTTCCCAACAAATGATTGAACATATGTAGCAGAAAAACAAACGAAACAACACAATCAGTTTTTTTCATACATTTTTGATAAATAAATATATACTAAATTAAACCTTAATTTTTTACACAGCATTCTGGATGGGACAGTAGTCAAGTTAGAATTTCATTTTTTACAATTTTGTTTAAATACGAAAACTTCATAGAACTACGAATAATTTTGAAATACAGTGCGCGAAATAAGTTTAGGACCCCCCCTAATTTCAACCGCCCAGCCCGAACCAGAAGTGATATCCAAATTCTGTGAGCGCAGTTCGTTTTGTAATCGAAAATAACCCCCGGGGCCAAAAATGTAGCTTCCGAAAAAATTATATGGCCCTGCACGGTTAAAATGTCACTTTTTTGGGCGTGAAATAAGTTTAGGACCCCCCAAAAAAGCGAAAAATCGGAATTTTTTTTGGAAGATAACTAACTTCTAATTGTTTCGTTTTAATTTTTTTTATCTGTTTTTACTATTTTCGTTCAATTTTCATCCTGCTAACCGCATTTCATCTGCGAAAAACGCGTGTATCCAGCATCAAAAATGACCTTTTTTGGGAAAATTTGAGTTTTTTGACTTCAATTCATGAAATTTCTGGCGTATATAGCTTTCCCACTTATGAAACATCGAGAACAAGTGTTTCTTGACAACAATGAACTGTTTTAGCAACTTCTCGTCATAGTAGAATTCACTCCAGGATGCTTCCAATGTTGCAGTAGGAGAACTACTGAGGGACCTAGCGGAAATCACTCCAGCATGAACTTTGGTTGTTTGATTTATTTTGTATTGCCTTTATTGTGTTCCTATTGTGTTTTGCTATTAAAAAAAGTAAAATCGCAATGCACCAAACAACCAGAAGTCGTACTGGAATGACCTCCGCTAGAGTCCCCCAGTTTTTCTTGCGCTGCAACTTCGAAGGAAGTTCGGTGACGGCCTGGAGTCACTTCCACAGTGACAAAAAGTTGTTGTTACTGTTCATTACTCTTAAGATACATCTGTACTTAATGCTTTTATGAAATACCCGGAAATTTCGTGAATTGAAGTCAAAAAACTCAACTTTTCCCAAAAAAGGTCATTTTCGATGCTGGATACACGCGTTTTTCGCATATGAAAGGCGGTTAGCAGGATGAAATTTAAACGAAAATAGTAAAAACAGATAAAAATAATTAAAACGAAACAATTAGAAGTTAGTTATCTTCCAAAAAAATCCGATTTTTCGCTTTTTTGGGGGGGTCCTAAACTTATTTCGCGCCCAAAAAAAGTGACATTTTGGCCATGCAGGGCCATATAATTTTTTCGGAAGCTGCATTTTTGGCTCCGGGGGTTATTTTTGATTACAAAACGAACTGCGCTCACAGAATTTTGATATCACTTTTGGTTCGGGCTGGGCAGTTGAAATTAGGGGGGGGGGTCCTAAACTTATTTCGCGCACTGTATGTCAATTTTCATTTTGCTCAATTCCAATTTTGAAGTTAGCGCGAGGTTCGTGCTTAACAAAAATTTTGAAAGATGGATATAGTACAATTTTTGTAGAAACATATATTTCCGTGTTGTTAAGTATGTTAAAATAGGTAGTTGTAACTTTTATTCTCATAAATGTTACAAACGGTACCAACAAAATTCCTAAGAGAAATACATTTGCATCACATAAATTAGGAAAAAAACGTCCAAATATAATATATATAAAAAAATACATTAGCAAGTAGTTTTAAATAACAAGAATTTAGTTCTTTCATTCGTCAGGTATGAATACTTTGAGCTTGTGGTTCAAACTTTTCCCATAAATAGAGCAACTGAAAAATACAAAAAACAGTTTTAAGGTATTATGCGTTTTTCAAATTGTGACAGTTAGGCTAATCCACGTGGAATGGGTCTCGTCATGCAGCTACGTGACCGCTCACGGCGATCGGTTTATTTTTTTTCTGCGTGTCCACACGCGTTCTCACTCTCTCTCACGTTGTTCACGTAGCTGCATGACGGGACCCATTCCACGTGGATTAGCCCAACTGTCACCATTTGAAAAATAAATAATAAAACGACTCTGTGTTTTCTTGTGATCAATGACCCGAAGCCTCAACAGACTGCCGTCGATCTCATCAGTTAACCATATAGATTTAATTTAGCTATCGAAAGCCTTATAATATTACCTCTTTGTGAGTTTTCATCATGCTTTCCATGTATTCAATCAACATTGTTTTCATGTCATGTTTTCTCTCAATTTCAAAACGAGCCACTTCTTCACGAATACTCTTTCCAAGTTCAACGAATCGTTGTTCCAACTGATCCATTTTTTGCACAGTTTCTTCAATTTCGGTTTTTAGTTGGTCCGAGCGCTCGTTTCTCCCTCCTGCTGATAGATCAATTTTAGTTTTTTGATCTCTCTTTTTAGCAAGAAGCTGTTGAACGTCTTGCCATTGTTGCCAGGCGCGAACTCTTTCAGCAAAAACTTCCTTAATAGCAGAAATTAATGTGATGTATTCGTAAATTGATTCTGAAAATCTGAAAAATTGAGAGATTAACTCATATCTTCTAATAATTTACTTTTCGTTGTCCGCATCAGCTTGCTTTCCCCAAACAAGAGAAACATTTTCAGTTGTATCGGTTAATTCAGAAAGAGCCCTAGATAACGTAGTTGATTCTTCACAAGCTGCTAACATAGACAAAGCCTGTAAAATTAAATACGTGTCGTATAACATGTTCCTCGGATATACCTTTCCAAGTAATTCACCGTTGGTAGCCATATCCCGGCGAGCAGAAACTAAACTCTCCGTGACAGAAAACAACTTACGAAGGGCCTCATCTAATTCATCAAGTTGCGACTGAATTTGCTCAAACCAACGGTCACCCTCCTCCATATGAAAAGCCATTTTTGAAAAAACAACTTGAAAGTTTTTGAATATTTTTTTTACTCCAAAACTTGACAATGCAGCGGTTTGAACAGCTTTGGGCAGATCAGATTCGATTGTAAGAAAATCTCGAACATCACAATCGTTGCAAATTCGAGGATGTTGAATTAAACGAGAAATGTAGCGTTCTAATTGACGTGCTCGCTGAACTCCAACTTCTCGACTAATTGCAGGATTAGAATTTGTCTAAAATTGCAAAAACACTAAATTTTCTTAACATCAACTAACTTTAGTTTTTGTAAGAGCAGCAATACTTTTTTCGGGAGGGATGGGTATGACCACGCCTTTTGCAAGGTATTTTTCTACAATTTTTCCGTGAAGTCCCAAAAAATCGGAGAAACGTCGCCAAGTAACGTAGTTTTGCTTAGAGTATCCAACTACACTGTTCACCTAAAATTGATGTGAAAAATAAATAATTATACTTAGAAAAACTTACAGAAGTTTCCAGTTTGTAAACAATGTAGGCATTAATCCCATCGCCACGTTTCTCAAAATCACAAACCGAAGTTTTTATTTTAGTTTGAACTGGTTCGGGAGAGATTTGAGCATAAAGGTTTTCACTTTTATTTTGATTGTACCTAAAAAATAATCAGATTCATCATACAAAAATGTATAAATAACGACAGCTTACTGCTCGTGATCGTCAATGCTATTAATACTGTCAATTTTCTCGTGTTCTATGTTTGCCGCATGAGCATTCAATCGCAATTTTGAAGGGGGTATTTCGTCGTTTTCTAAGTTTATTTCATCACAGTCATCTCCAAATAGATTGGGTGGATTCAAAACAGTCTCAGTACAGCCAGCATAATTGTTTGACACAATGTCCTCTTCAGATAACATTTTCGAGCCCAAAAAACTAAATAAAAAATTGTTTTAACAACTGAAAACGCACAAAAAAACAAAACAAGAAGCGTATAACCTAAAAAACGGGAAAAACAAGCAAAGATGACACAGAAGAACTACAGCATGAGGAAGACTGATTGTTTTCGTGACGAATTTCAATAGAGCATATTTGCATCAGCCGTACTAAACGTTATTAATAAAAATTCTGAACAAATATAGTTGTTGAATAATGTTTTTAAAAAGTAACAACATATATTTTGCTTCATGCTTTTTAAAAAGGAATATGGACGTTATAAAGGAATATGGACAATATATTTTATTTGTCTATTGATATAGACAATCAAAGTAAAAAATGGAAAACTAGTTTTAGGCATACGGACAAATACAACACATGGAGAGTTTACTAGATTAACTTAAAAGCCTAGACAAAGAATTTTTTTAATCATACAGGGTAAAAAAGTAAAATCAATCAGTAACTTAAGTTTTAGACACTGCTGATCACGGATTTCAAGTTCTGAAGACACTTGGTGATGATTCGTATTTACCCTAATTTAAGACATGTCCGGGTTGGGGATAGTGACCGATACCCTTTTTTACAGATCCAATACTCATTTGAGGCTGAGTAAATTGAGGCGAGAACTCGAACTCGTGTCCTCTCGACTGCCAGCGGCCACCGCTACCCACTATGCTATCCCCCCTCATATATTTATAGTCGCTTCATTTCCTATAAAGATTTAAAAAAAGATTTAAAGACCCCCCTATTTTATCAAACAAATGCAAAATAATCATCTTTTTCGATAGTATTTACTCAAAAAAAAACTAACTGACAAGTACCGTCAAACAACAGTTTCAAAAATGTTTCATTTTTTATCTTTTAAAGTGTACAGTACTGATCTCTGTGAACTTTTTATTTCATTTATTTTATCTTTCATGAATATGATAACTTTTTTTTAAAACTGGACTTTTCAAAAAATATTTTCCTTAGTCAAAAACTTTCGCTCGAAGATGAGTTTGGCGTTTCGTTTATGCCAACCATATTGAAATGCGATTCTGGATTCACAAGATTAATAATCTCTTCAGGCAGAAAACTTCGATAGATCTGAAAAAAATAATTTCAAAGTGCAAACATTTCATAAAGTTTTGCAAATATTTAGGAGCTCTGACTTAAATTTTAAATTTTTTAAGACAAGAAAATCACGCGGATTTTTAAACACTATTGTACAAAGCATTCAAAAACGTCATAATTTTTTCATAAAGTCAAAGCCGAATTTTCAAATGTGTATTTTTTTTAACAAAATACGCACATAGAAAGTTTTTTTTTTTGATAAAAGCACTTTAAATTTTTAATAGTCAAATTTAAAAATCAAAAAATGTGAAACAATTTAATCTTGCCCTGTAGTTTGCATTGAGCTTTTTTTTAATAAATTGTTTTTTTTTTCATTTCGAAACAGGCAGTTTACCAAATACACAACTAGCGTTATGATTATCAAGCCAGCAAGTGAAGATCCCACAATTATTGGAATTAAGTCAGTAGTCCGTTGATCAGTTGGACAGGTTTCTTCTGTAAATATTGTTAAAATAATTAAAAGTTATCACTAATTTTTAATTATAGTAAATAAAAGTAAAAATAAAATCAATAAGTTTTTTGAGCGTTAGACACTGCTGATTACGGATTTCAAGCTCTAATTGTGATAATACTATTGAGCAATAAGTTACGTCCGGGTTGGTCTAGTGACCGATACCCCTATTTTCGAATTTGAAGCTTCTTGCTTGTCACCTGTCAACACAACCCACTAAGCTGTTGACAAACCTATTTTAAGCTTTGTGTGAGTATTTTCTTGAAATAAATGAGCAAAACTCACTCGAACCAAAATCATTTGAGTTCATAAATGCTTGAAGAGTTGTTAATTTCAGTTCAATGCTAAATTTTATTGGATTGTTAATTGATTCTCATTTTTGTTTTACTATGCTGTTGGACCATTTTTGCTATTGTCATTAATCACATATTTTTGTTTGCTCGGACAGTAATAAGAATGCCCAACTGAAGCGTAAACAGAACCAGCAATATCCGGCAGTTCTTCGTTTTCAATATTTAAATAATAGAGTTGCGTAGGATACTTGGGATTAGGAAATGACTCAGGATCAGAAATGAAGTTTGCCGTAACATTGACTTGAAATAAAGTAAACTCCTTTCCGTTATTAGTTTTGAACATGTTGTCTTTTGTGAATGCCAAATCAACTGTCCATCCATCCATCTAAACTATATTGTCACTATAAAAAATGAGCTATTGAAAACATGATCCAAGTTAATACGCAAAAGTTGTGATTTGATGGATGATCCGACAGGAAAAAAATATGTTTCGCAACTTGATACTGCTTCGTCTGTTTTTGATGATGTAGGAACGTGAACAACAACGTCTTTCTAAATTAAAACTATAAATAAATAACGGTACTTGAAGAAAACTTCGCCGTTAGTTGTTGTATAAGTTAGATACAAATAAATATCGCCTTGAACTTTAACACAAGGTGTGTTTGTAATTTTGTCAATAACCTGTAAAAATCAACTCCCCGCAATCACTTTGTTCAATAAACTTCATAATTTCCTTTTGTTGCAGCAGTTGAATCTCCATTTGACTTGAAGATAAACGCTGTTAAAAGAAAAAAATAAAACTTCATTCGTACACTTGAATAAGCGACAAAAATTTAAGTTTGGTGATTTGAAATTAGACTGTTGAGTTTTCTACAAGAACACGATAATTCTTATCAAAATTATTTTTAATAGCAGTCACAAAAATTTTACGATAGTTTGAGTTTGGAATAAAAAATCAGCACCATAATTTCAAACAAAAAACGCAATTCAGTTTTATAAAATGTATTACTTAAAAAATTCTTCAATTTATTATCAGTTCCATAATTGTTGTTGCAGTTATATTTGGTGAAGCTTTAATTAGCCAGATGTTAGGTAACGGCGGTCCAGAACCTAGCTAAAGGTAATAGCTATAACGCCGAGCTGGTTTGGGATTTACTAAATTCTAGCTTTGGCTTGCTGTTCAAATTTTGGTTCAAATAAAATGGTTGAAGTTGTCTCATTGTCAGGGAAAAATTTAGATAACAACTGACCTACAATATGACCAGAATTACTTTTGACAAACCGAGGTTTCACCAAATACGTGATAAATTTTGTCCCCGAAAAAACAAAATAAACTACTGAGCAACCGGTTTTCCCAATTCTTCAGGTCATTGCAGTCTTTTTCATCTTATCTTTTGAATCGCATGACCATTTTCAATTGCGTTCTTTTTTTCCATGTTGATATAAAACTGATTTTGTATCTTCAACTTTTTGTTTATTTTTCGAAATGTCGCTTGGAATTATTTCTTTAATTTTTTTATTCTTCAATTCCACCGAATCAGCATTATCGATATTGCCAGTAAAAGTAAACACCAATATCTAAAAAATAATAGAATTGCATTATTAAGGTTGGGGAAACGTTGATTCTTGACATTGGTCGTGAGGTTAAGGAATGGAGAAGAATTCGAAACGGAACTGAAGAAAAAATACTACCCTGCCAAACAACAAAAGACAAATATTGCAACGCTTGGATTATAAATGTAATAATTGTTAAATTTGAAAAATGTAAGAAATTTCTTTGTAGAATGCTGTTATTCCAAGTGATGGCCGCGAGCATATGTACAATAACGGAACATTGGTAATTGAAAATTTCCAAGCATCTGATTCTGGAGATTATTATTCACATAACGAATTAGAGAGGGTATAATTTTATCGTATTATTTGCTATTTTGTTTGAATTTTGCAATATTCATGTCAAATTGCGTTTCAATGAAGTGAAGGGCAATTATACATGCATTGGCTAAAAATACTCTATTTATATTATTATATCACTAATACTGTTTACAGTTGCACTACACAACAGATGGACTAATTTGGAAACTATCTAAATCTCGAATTTCAGTATTTTCTATCGAATGATAATAATTTCTTTTTGCGGTTTTGAGAATTTTCAAAAACTCATTTAAATTTGTGCATGAATTGTTTTGAATTTTTATGTGTTCTTCAAGTTTTAAAAGTTTTCTTTGGAATTAGACCAATTGGTCTCGCTTCTAGCAATCACTAAAGCTCTACAGGCATTTCTTTTTTTGTTCAAAATGTGTTTTCCACACTTTCATTTTAATTCCCAGTAGACACGCGCGAGAAAGAACCGTGCACGTTACATATGTTAAAAAATCACACGTTTGTTTCACGTTATCAATTTTCTTATCAATATTTCATAAAAACCTCAACATGTCGCAGAAAAGCCAGTTGTTTTCCGGCTGAAAATAACTAAAAACATAATTTTCCTCTTGTCACTTTGAATGGATAATATTGCAAGATTCAAACGAAGTGGCGAAGTCCGCAATTCGGTGTCTCGGCGAGTCCCGTTGAGAAATCAGGTACAGTATCAATGACGCGAAAAACAATTCAAATTTTAATGTATTTTTTTTGAAAATATTTTTTCGCACCGAAAAAAAGGCATACTGTAATCGATTACCCAACGGGACCCGCAAAACACCAAATTGCGGACTTCGCCACTTTATTTGAATCTTGTAATAAGTGTTCATAGGAAACAATAATTGCGATTGTACAAAACTTTGAAATACGTTAAAAACGCTATAGAGGAAAAATATTACCTCAAAGCAGTACAGTGAACAGTAACAAACTGATAAAATTAACAAAATACGCTTTAGGAAGGATTACTTCTTTTGTAAGAGGTATTTCATCTAGTTTTATGGTAGTTGATGTTTCATCAAGTGGAGATTCAGTAGATAGTCCAACAAGATTAAAATTGTATTCGTTCTGTTGCTGGAATGTATTCTACAATTGTATAGTCATAGAAATTGTGAAGTAAGTTGAATATCAAAAAAAGTGTTTCTTTATTTCTTTTACAATCTATTATTTGTTAGCATCCTCGGTCTAATTGTTTGTACTAACCAAATTTCTTCTTAAACTCAACCGCCTCATCTCTCGCCTCCACTTCCTCTATAACATCGTAACAGGTTTCACCGACTTTCCTAATCTTTCTTCCTTTCTTTGGCCTAGCTCTTCTTCCCGTGGCCCCATGATCCTTACTTGCCTTAACCCGTCTATTATCGACTTTTTCTCATCGACTATCCCCACTGGAATGACCTCATCCGCAACCAATCGTCTTTTCTTACTCCTGGTCAATTTCAGGCACTTCTCATTGTAGGCCCCTCTTACTCTCCTCCTCCCTAACTCCTCTTTCGTTTTTCATTTCCTGTAAATTCCTTCTCGCTTTCTTATTTTGTTTTGTTTCCTTTTTTCTCCTCTTATTCTCTTTTTTCTTCTTTCCTCCCGTCTTAATTGTACTTTCTGGCTCGTCCTCTTGCGGGGACGCACCTTGTACGCACTTTTTCAATAAAGTCGAATGTAGAAACTTTTGGATGCTTACCTTTGTTTTAATGCAAAGAAAATCTGAGTCTAAGCATGAACAGTCACTTGTGGTCCATTTTGGATAGCATCTACAAAATAAAAACGTTTTCATAGATTATGATCATTTGAGTTTTACTTGCACATCCCGCACATGCAGTCACCGTTACCAGAACATTGTTTTCCGGTTTTCGAAACAGGACAAATATCATCTTTACATTCGCAAAACTTTCCTGTGATCTGTAAAATAATTTTGCTACGAAAAAATAAGAAAAAAAATAACTGATGGTTTTGAGCATTTGCACTGCCCACATTGACATTCGCCGGAACTGCTGCACAGAGCGGACGAAACATTTCTGAATTAAAAATTAGATAAACAGGCACAAAAGTAAAAACTACTGCTTGCATTTATCTTCAAGTTGGATAGCTGTTGAAACTCCGTATGAAGACAATGGACATTCACATTTACTTCCTCCTAAGTGGGAGTTACAAACGCATTGCCCACATACAAGATGCCCGCCTTCATGACATAGTTTTGAATTGATTTCCTGAATTTTATTTTATTATAACATACTGAGTACTTGCAAAAAAACACATTGACTTTCCCGCAAAAACAATGTGGCAAGAAACAGGCGAAAATGAAAAAGAGCGATTCGCAAAAAATTAAAAGTACAGGCGCAAGGGAGGACAATCAAAATTTTCAAAAAATTGGCTGGAAGACGAGCGGTCACCCAAGTTGCGCTCGAAAAAGGTTTACAGTGTTTTTTGTGAGCACAGATTTAATGACATTTTTCTTAGCTCCGACCACTGACAATTGTGAAATGTCGCCTAAATTATTTTTCAAAGGGTACAATTTTCCACGCATTTGGGCAAGTTTTTGTACACCGCGGTTATATTATGAAATATAGAGAATATTATTGTACCGGATGTTTTTCACACTCGCATCCGCAAATAGTAGAAATATAAACACCAGAAATTGTGCGTTGACCAAGGATTCCAACAGATAATGTAATGTCTCCAGTTTTTGAACAGGCGTTAGCAAATAGCTGAAAAAACAATTGACAACGCTTTTAAAAATAAACTAACTTCTATTTGGAATTCTACAATCTGATTATTTTGAACACGGCATGATTTCGTTTCTTTAAATTCTCTGAATTTGATTATTACTAGCTCCAATGCACCACAATCCCGCAGTCAGTCTGGCGTATTTTACAACATTTGACTCAAATGCTCTTGTCAATAGTCTATTTATGGATTCAGCCCAACTTTTTGCGTGCATTGATTTTCGATTGGCTCTTTAAAATACAGTTGCCACACAATTGAAAAACTCAAAAATTGAATTAGCTGGAATGTCGTTTGTTAGCCGCATCTTCGCGGGTTAATTTTAGCGTACTCTGTAGGTATTTAGGAGACATAGTTATGACAATTTTTGTTTTCTAGTGAAAATCGGTAAGCAAGCAAAACATGCACGTGAAAAGTAAGACTAATCCAGAAAAATTAGACGTGTTGAGAACGAAATGGCGGGCTGAATGTTTAGGCTCTAACAAAAAAAACAAACCCATCACAAAATATGTAAAACTTTAGTTTTAACTGTGTTTCTTGAAACTTTGAAGTTTGAATTTCCATTGTTTCAGAAGTTGATTGATTTAACAAAACTTTATGAAGATATTTGAATTTGATGACAGACGAATGCCCTGAAAAACGCAACATATGATTTTTGTAGTTATTAAGTTACCAGGCATCAGCCGGACGTATACAGCCTGTGGCTGAAGAATTACAAAAGTTTTTTCATCAGGCTGTTTTGATCCAAGCGGTAAATTCTAAAAAAAAAGAAAATCAGACTGTGCACATGGATATGGTTTGTGAAGACCTGTTTTTGCTGTATTTGATTAAGCTGTGAAGAATAAATAAAATGAGAAGCACACGTGCCTTCCGTGAAATTTGACTTTAATTGACAACGATTTTTCAATTTGAAGTTCTAAAAAACAAACATGCTCATTTAAACAGTAAGATTAAATTACTGGGTCAATGCACCACGTACAGTCAACGTGAGACTTTATACATTGTCCACAACTTTGTTGTGCATCAAAACTATCACACAATGCCTGCGTGGAAAGTTGATCTCCAGAGACATTGCAACAGACAAGAAGAAAAACAAGAAAGAATATCATTCCTGTAGTTGTCAAAATTATTAAGAAAAAAATAAAGGTAGTGTCAAAAACGCATTTAGATGCTATGGTTCAATTTGTGAGTTAGAGAAGATACTTAGTGGGCAACACATGTTGCATTGACAACTCACCGAAACTGAGTACTAGGTATGAAAAACACAACAGGCGCAAGCATCTGCCGTGCCAGGCGGAAGGGCAACAGACGCGGTTTTGTTATATTTAAGAATCTCTTCTCACAACCAGAAAATTGTAATTTTGGACTGATGCATATTGCAAACATAGTTGAATTGCATTTTTTAAAGTTTATGTCAGACCAAACTTTTTCGGATAATACCATAAAAAACTACAACATAATTTTGATTTCGTTTACGTTTCTTTGGTTTCCAAAACAACTTCGGTTACACTGCAAAGTTATATCGGAACAATTGAACCTTGACACATACTGTATGTATATGTTTGCGTTTATTTTCTTGTTTTCACAAAAATTATGGAATCGCGTGTAGAGCAATTGTCACCGTTCCAAAAACCGATTGTCACCGTTCCAAAAACAGATAATAATTACAGGACAGGTCATTTTTCCAAAACATCCTTTCAAAGTTTATTTTCTATAAAAATCAGAATTAAGAATTAATAACAATAATAGTAGGGGACTTCTGAAAAACTATCCAATAAAGCAAATGAAAGAAACAGATAATTTTGACAAAGGGTATAAAAATTAACAGTTAAAGTTTCTATCAGGAGTGTGAAGTTTTCTTTTTTTGTAATAAATTAAACAATAAGTGCGCCAAATTTTGTTTTTTTGTCGAATTGGTACAGTAATAGTCTGAAAAATTAGGTACGTTAATTTAGATTATGCCATTTTGCTTGAAACTTATAATATTTATAGTTAATTTGTAAGTTTAGGATAATAACCTCTTGCAAAATATACTACAAAAATAAACCCTTTTTATTAATAAAATGAGCCAGAGATGTCAAAGAAGTTTTTACTGGTTTTGTATCAATATTAATCTACTTTAAAAAATAGCAATTTGAAAAATGTTTTAAGTCGGCGTGTGTAAAAAAGCATTACTTGTGAGAAAAGAGCATGTTTTTTCAGGATTTTCAACTTGGGAGAAGCATTACAGACTTTGTTTTTCGTCAATAGATAGGCCATTGGTCCATATTCATAATTTCCACCAATTCTTCGAATAATTACTGTTGTTCTATTCTAAATTTGAACTTAAAATTTATACTTGCAAAAAACAAAGCATACTGTTTTATTTGAACAAAACTGTGAGAATTTAGAAACAAATTGTCTGCTGCCAGGAAATTGTTTTCTGAACATACTTGATATTAGGAGATACAAGATATGAGATTACACAAAAAGAAACTGTTTTCTTGAAAACAAAAATTGTCTGTGATTTTGTTTTGAACTACTGCTTTTTTGTTTTGATAATCCGTAAACATTTCCATAACGAACTGGTCGCAAATCTAAATATTAGTTAAAACATATAACGCCATGTAAGCAAACCATTTAATAAATTCAGCAATATAAGAACAGTAGTAGAAAAAAAACCAAAATGCATTGTTTCTCACTGACATTCGTTGCCTCAGGTAGAGAAAAGAAATGTAAAACTTGTTGCTAATGCGACAAGTTTTCTTGTCCATCAAATCTGACATCTAGTTTGACCAATTAAAGTAACTTCCATTATGCTTTTTTATTAGTTTTTTTTTTCATCTTTGAGAAATATTTCGGAGAAAATCATTTTTATCAAGCTTGATTGTTTTCAATTTCATTTAAAATTACATAAAAAGTTCATATTTTATGATAGCAATATAAAAAATGGAATCGAAATTATTTACAAATATTTTTAGTTGTATGACGATAAGAACTTTGATCACGAAGACAATCATCATGACGTTTGTACTCAAGAACCGTGTTTTGCGGAAGTTTCAAAACTTGTCGAAGTGTTTCGCGAATCCTATTTGTAACAGGGGTTTCATCTGCCGTTCTATAAATAATTTTCAAGTTTTTGTAGTTTGGAAAAAAGGTTTTCGTAGTTTGGAAAAATCAAATTGAAAAAAAGGAAAACTTTGCAAAAATGAAAATAATGCTAATTGGATTTAACTGATATTAAATTTGTTAAATTTTGAAGAACTCGAGTAAAATGAATTTAATTGCAAACAATTTACAAAAGAAATTTAAAATTTAACTAACTTATTCCATAAAGAAATAATGTCTTCTTGATTTCGAATTGAACAAACAGCTCCACATAGCTCATCTCCTACAAGAAATTGTTCACCAATAATTGCCATAAGCAAATTCTCCCATATTCGTGCAGAAAGTCCTTTTTTCAAACGGATTATCCATTTTCCGCCTTTGCAGTTCGCAGGATCCTCCCAAACAGGCTTTATTCCTGTTTTGAAAAAGTGTATGTCTGCTTTATCACACATATCTGCAGTAGTATTGTATTTATTTAAATTTGCAAGAAAACAAACCAGTGGGCCGCTTAAAATGAACCATGATTCCCCAAAACTGCTCAACGGATTTCATCACACCTACAGGTTGCACATAATTTGCATAATCTTCTGGATCAAATTTTCCCATTGGACGTACAAAAAAAGAAAACGTATAAGAATATTGCAGCGGATGTTCCTCAGATTCCATCGATTTTTCGTTCTGAAAAATGGATGTATAAAAACATTGAAAAACAAAAAAAAATACCATCAAAATTGATAAACTTTTTGAAAGTTTATTACTTTCTGCCATCTTAAAATTACTTTCTAGTTTGCTTGCCATTTTTCGCACTATGGACGAACGCTTTTGACGCAGTGAACGCGATGTATAAACTAAACTAACTCCTTTCCTCTTTAT
Organism: Caenorhabditis sp. 39 LS-2015; assembly: GCA_900536345.3. Classification (NCBI taxonomy): domain Eukaryota; kingdom Metazoa; phylum Nematoda; class Chromadorea; order Rhabditida; family Rhabditidae; genus Caenorhabditis; species Caenorhabditis waitukubuli. The sequence continues at coordinate 9,883 of LR573180.1, read as the reverse complement.
CTTGCTGCAGACAAGAGACGCAGAAAACTAAAGAAAATCAATTTGTAAAAAAAATTGCCTTTGAAAACTTGCCAAAAGTTAAATAAAATTTGTTTAAAAAAAATAATAAAAAGTTTAAACTAAATTATTTTAAAAAATTTTAAGTGCAATAAAATTAATCACCATTATTTTCTACTCAAAAAACACCAATTTTATCTTAAAAAATTCCAAGGGTAACTTTCCAGTTTTTTTTAGCTCCCAGAAAAAAAACTTTCGTATTCAATCTTACAAACCAATTCATTAAAGTTTTAGAACTAGAAATCAGAAGCAAAGTTAATCAGGTATTCAAGCAGATTATGGATTTTAAGTTAATTGCACTGCTCGTACTATGTAATACCCGCCTGAACGCGCGGCTAAATCACAAATTCAATTGTTTCCATTTACTAAGTTTAATCAACTTTCCTCGTTCATACAACTGCCTTTGGACTCGTCGAATGGGATGCAGTTTATGGCAAAGTGGTTGCGCGTTCGTTTTCTATGCACTCGGTGACAGGTTCGGAACCGCCTGCTGGCATTTTATCCAGCCCACACAATAAATGCGTAGTTTAATGTGTTCTCAATACTCAATTTCGATAGCAGTTTTCAAAATTTTGTGGTGCTTCAAAAACCATTTTCTTTATTAAAAACTTGTTAAATTCTACATGTAAAAAACATTTTCAATTTACAAAAAAGTTTGGTTAAAGTTATTCAAAAACATAAAAAATGGTAATAAGGCAATTTTCGACACGAATTAAAAAAATTATCACAAAATTGTTTTTATGTATTCGACAGCGGACTTAAAATTTGTCCAATAGTATGCATTTTTTCCCGATTCAATATTGTCACCAGCAAACGTTTCGACAAACTGTACATTTGACAATAAGGCACGCGGATTCGCCTGAATTAAAAAAAATCTAACACTGTTTTTTTCGAATTAGTTACTTTAATGATAACAAAAACCAAGATAGGTATTAAATCATCAGCAGATGCTATTGCGTTTTTTGATGACAACGCAATTAGGTTGGCAATTACGTCACAACACCGCACCACACAGTTAAGCTTATCCTGTGCTGTAACATAAATGTCTAACATAGTTAACTCTGCTTGCGCCGAAGGCCACGGAGCTTCGCCATACAGTCTCTGAAGACACATAATCGGTAGTATTTTAGAAATTAATAAAATAATTTAAAACAATTGAAGAAATACCTTAGGAATATTTAAAAAATCATTTCCCGGAGAGACTGTTTCAGCCAAGTTTGCTATGGTTAATCGTAGTAACCTAAAAACTTAAAGTTATGTATACTACTCCACAATTTAATTAGTAAAACATGTTTCAACACAAAGCACTCTTACTTGTCTTTATCTTGGTCAATTTCTTTATTAGGGTAGAAGGCAGCGTCATAAACAGAAAACATAACACATCTTTCAATTGTTGTCATAGCGCGCTGTATCATTGTGTTTGTGGCATACTGAATTAAGTGTTGTGTGTATATCATATAATCCGTGTTCTTACATTCCAGTCCGCATTAAGAAGTAAACGTTGTTTTAAAAATACCAACAAATTTTTCAGGAACTCGGCTCGTTCATCATGAGCTTGTAAATTTTTGAATTCGTCATAGAATTTTAAGACTGCGATAACTTCTGGAGTTTTTCCAATGGAATTTTTGTTTTGGAATCCTGTTTCAAGAAACATTTTTGTTAAAAAATCGATTATAATTTCTTCCGTCAATCGCTGGTTTCTGTAAATAGATTTATTTGTATTTCTTACACCTTTGTAGTCTTCTCACAGTAGCACGCGTTGTTCGAGTGAAAAAATATCATTAGTTTTTCTCATCAAAATAGTTCTATCATCTCTCATATCAACTATTGTCTGTTCCAGTTCGTGCTCTTTCATTTTCAAATTTTCGAGTAGTAAGTCAATTCTGTAATGTTTTCTCAAATTAATTTATTTTCATTAAAAATGATGTATTTAGATATCAATAATATTTTTGATCTTTCATGAATCATAAAAAAAAACTTCGAATTTAGTAATACAACATTTTTTAAATTTTTGCTCAGTAATCAAAACAAAAACATCAAAAAAAATCTGGACAGAATTGGCAAAATAATGGTAATCTTTTTTTTTTTCTATTCAACACACATTTTAACAGAATGTGTTTATATTTTTTCTGTGACATTAAAGTTACTTTTCAAAATCTTCAAATTTCAATTATTCAGAACTGGAAACTATAAATTTGATTTTATTGTTTGCATTTAACTTTAAGTGATATGGTTTCTGTACTACGAGTTTGAGAAGTTAAATTTTACACATTTCAATTTCTAAGTTTATAAGCTTTTTTAATCAATCTGCTAATCAAAACCAAACCCATTTTGATCGAACATCTCAATACATCGCAACACTTCTCGAAGTTGTGCAGCTTGCCCATACTCTCTTCTATGTTCTGTTTCAACAAGAACTCCATCCAAAAATTGTTTGAGTAATCGTTTTTTGCTCGGATTGTTCATTTCGAAAGTTTTGGGTCTGTACCCAATTTTGGGTAAGTAAGAAACGTTTCCAAGCACCGTTATCATTTTTCTTACAGTGTCCTGAAAAGCTCTGAAATTAAAAAATGTGTTTTTTTTTTTTGAAAACCATGATGCACGTACCGACATGATACAATATTATCTGGAGCGTAATACGTTTCTATTAAATCCTGCAAAAATAACTCAGCACTAAGCAATTCATTGGCGTACAAACATTTTTTTCAGAAGGCTCTCCAATTGCTATGAGAAGAGTGGCAGACGTGTTGTTTTTTAACGAGGAAAACGGTGCATATTTTGCTAAAATATCATCTCTTGGTCCTCCAATGACATTGGAAAGCGATTGTTCGCTAATGCTTAATGAAATTCCGTTTTCGTTTTTTTTGAGATTTCCACTACGACGTAAATGACCACGAATATCAGATAATGTGTTAGATTGAGATAAGCCTATAATAAAAATCCAAAGATTGCTTTACGAGGAGAGTATTTTTTGATTAAAAACTCCTAGAACATTTAGCAAACCTCTTTTGAGCTTGTAAAAGTTTAGCAATTAAATAAAACTCACTTTTTTTCATCAAGATGCTTAGATTTTTAAGTTTAGAAATGCTACTTTTTTCTTCAAGATTTATTGAACTTTCCGTTCTATCTCTGTTTTCAATTGCAATGTGTGTTTCGCAGGAAGAACCAACTCTGATTTTCATTGACGGTGTTTTAAGGTTTTTACATTTCAAACTAACGAGACGTTTGAAGGCGTGCTTAAATCAATGCTGGATATTACTGAGTTGACTGGCAGGGGAGAGCCAATAAGCTGTGAAGCATTTGTTTCTGCACAATGTGAATTGTCTTCAACTGTTTTGACAGAAGGAGTTTGGTCTAGTTCATGGAAATCGAGGTGTGTATAGTTTTGCCTTAATATGTTCAAATTGAATACAAAAAAAACATTTTCACACATTAAATATTCAGAAAAAAATAAGTCAAAGTTTTCCTTCTTTAAATAACCGATTTCGTCGAAACTTTGTTTTTGAACTTCGTGCGTATTCTCCACATTGCGTTTGAAAGACTCTTGCACTGAAAATTATATTATTTAGAACAACGTTAACATAAGAACAAGCTGCGCGCCACATCAGGTTGACGTTTCTATTAAAACTGGTTTGAGCAAACTTAAAATTTATCAAAAATTACGTTTACTAAAAATTTTGTTAGCTAAACACTAAGCTATATAAACTATTCAGATTTTGTTGATTCATATTTTTGCAAACTTTCTAAAACAAAATGCTAAGCATAAACGTTGTTTATTTACTGTTCATAAATTCAAACCGTTTTTATTCAACCTACGTGTAAAAATTTTCCTTATCAGCTTTAAGCACCTTTTCTGTGAATATTACGGAAAGAAGACGAAGAAGATTCTATTGAATTAGAAGTTTCTAATTGGACCGAAACAGTTGTGGAGCTCAAAGTAGCCGGCATTTTTTTGCATATTTCAAGAATTCTAGATACATTTCTGTCTTCAGATGGTGATGTTGCTCGTATTAAGTTAATCTGTAAAAATTTAACTTGTTTTAAAAATGATCAAACATTTTTCATGATTATTTTTTCCCGAAAAAATAATTTGCACTTACAAGTGTATTTACATCAGCAACTGACCCAACAAAATATGGTTTTGAGATAACATCAGTTTGTAAATGTTTTTTGGAAATTAGAGACATTATTTCAACATCTGGTGCTGGTTTTTCAATAAGTATAGCATCCATCATATCAGAAATTAGATGTGTTTTCTAAATCTTTTGTTATTAGAAATATGGCAATGTTCTTACTCTGCATTGTTTCAAAAATTCTTGATATTCCTCAGGTGGTGTTTCAAATTCTCGGAGAGATATCATTTGAATTAGCATAGCAACTTGAACTAGATTGTGGTTAACGATAGTTCCAATCCGAACATCATTATCAACTACGCCAAACTTTTGGGGACTTATGATCGCAGGACAAATGAAATTAGAGACAATCATGTCTTTGCAAGCATGGCTTAGCTTAAATAACAAGAAAACTAACAATTATCACAAATTATAAATTACCTCAATTACAGATAAATCGTCTAATTGATCATAAAGAGAAACGAATATGGTTCTGATAATCCAATTTAAATTGGGTGGCAGCATTGGTAAAGCATGCCAGATGCCTAAGGAAAAAATTTTTTTTTTTCTTATTTCTGATTTTTACTATCAAGAAAGTTATCGACAAGCTCAACCAATTTGGAAACAACTAAAGCTCTGTATTCTGGTAAACGATTCGCGTTTTGATTGTTGTCACGTAAAAATCGTGTAGTCGACTGAAATTTTTAAAATACAACAGGCACTATCAAATTGACGACATTTTCCAGCAATTCGCCGAATCAAATTTTTAACTTACATGAGAATCTTTTCACAAAGGTTGGAATTTTGACACACAGACTTTACAGATCAAAAAAACATCTCTGAATTAATATATTTCTGTTTTCGAAACCTGCTATACATAATTTTCATGTCTATTTACCTAGCGTTACTCGAAATCAAGAGAATTTCAGTATAAAGTTGGGCATAAATTAAAAATAACATTTAGCAGGGTTTGAAAACAAAGATATATGTAATAAATCTAACAAGTTCTTTCAATTTGTGAAAACCATTTTTTTTTAACTAATCTTTGTAAAAAAAGCTTTCTTGATCGTTTTTACTTTCTGTTAAAAAACAGAAACTGTTAAACATACTTTGTTTTAATTATACAAAAACTAATAAGTAAACGGTTTTTGAACAAACCTGCTTAGAATCAATATCAAGCCAAAAACTACCAAGTTGAATAACTTCCAAAACGCTACGACGAAGAGCTTGTGTTAAGTATACCTGAAATTATATATTATTAATACTTGGATATATTATTACCATAGTTGGATGCATTTGTTCAACAAAATGTTTGTAAAAACGAGTAGACATTGAAATCTCTTTCCGAAGCATTATTCTCATTTGATCACCAGATTTCAATAATTGAAGTTTTAGCAAATGAAATGAAACCTATTGGAGATATTTTATTATTGAAAGATTGTTATATATTGTTACTTCAGCAAGTCGAAGTTCGTCTTCCGGGTACAATCCACAAGAATAAACCATGTTGAACAGTGCTTGAATAGCACAATCATTAAAAAATGCCTTTAGAAAGTGTGAATTTTTTAAATTCTAAAAAGTTTATAAATTTATCTTACTTCATTTTGATCGATATTGTTTAACAGTTTTGCAACAGACAATGGTTCGTTATATAAAACAGTGAGCAGATGATCTAAATCGGCAAAGTTACGACCTATATGCCTAAAAAAGGGTGTTTGTTTTTGTTAAAGTAGAACAGTACTTGTATGCCGGAAGAGCTTCTGTATTGTCCACTTTTTTCAGTAGTTTACAAGCAATTCTTGGATCTAGAGTCCGATTTTTCAATTGTCGCCCAATATTCTAAAAACAATAAAAATGAAAATGAAACTTTCAATGTGTATAATTTTCCGGAAAAGTTTTTGGAATTCATATAATAAAATTGAAGAAAATCCAAGTTTTTTCAAAAACTAGTATATTTACAACACTTACATTCCAACAAGAACAACGCCATGCTTTAGTTAATAAATTGATGGCACCACTAGAAACTTCTTCTCTGTGCCTGGCCAAAGATTCAAGCTGCAAAACAATAGTAAAATTCACAATAGCTTGCAAGCAACCTCAGCATCAGCTAAAAGTTTTTGATTGCGAATAAAAGTAGCAAGTTCATACAGTTCTCGATACTCATCTTGACTCCGAATTTTTTCAATTTCGTCCATTATTAGGAAACGTGTAGGATTGAGAAAATTTAAAGAAATTGTTTGCAATCTATCCACATTTGTCAAATAACCGAAATGTGGCTATGCACAACCGGCAACAAAATTGACGACAAATATTGTTTATTTGTATTCAATGCTGATGTTTTATTTGTTATTAGCTAATTTGACTTTTTGCAATTCGTGCGATGTGTTTAAAGCAGAATCCATCAAGTCTAAAATTAAAGTAAATTAATTTGTATCGATCATTCATTCGTTAAAAATAAATGTGTTGTTTATAGGTTGTTGGCGAAGGTTTGCATAAACGAATTCATTTTTTTACATACTTTCAAACACAATTTCGAATGTCACAATGTCAAATTTTATATAAATTGAAAATTCCCAAAGCAGGATACATAGATGAAATTAAGTATGTTGGGAGCTATGAGGTTTACAATTGTGTTAACATTTGTTAAGATTCAAAAAAACCTCACCGGCATACGATCTTATTTCCACTTTTTCCAAAGCTTCAGGATTGAGAACGGTAACTGATTTAAGACTTGAGTGGCTAAACTAGCAAAGTAGTTGCGTCTTTGTTTTTTGGGCGCACAGTCACAGTTTCAAACCCGCCAGCGGCATATTATGTTGCACTCAAAAAAGTGCCCGCAGAAAACATGCGGTAAAACGAAAAAATAGACATTGGGAGAGAATTAAGGAATTATTATATAAGAATGGTTTTTTTCACAGGGGATTTCCATTTTTGAATTGATTTGTCGTGATGCTTTCATATTTACAAATTGAAAAATTAAAAACAAAATGTCCAAAAAATATGTCCGCAATTGGGCACATTGCAAATCCATTTGCAAAAATAGGTACAGTATCAATGACGCAAAAACAATTCAAATTTTTAATGAGTGTTTTTCAAAAACCTTTTCTTGCCTCATTAGAAAGGCAAACACTGTACCCAATTTCACAATGATACCTACGGAGGTGCCCAATTGCGAACAACGTCATTTTGTTTGAAATGTTCTTTCCTGCAATGTAAATAAATAGCGCGATGTTGTTTTTATTTTAAAATTCTGATTTTCAGATATATCTTATTAGAAAAAGTCGTTTTTTGTCTACATTTGAAATCAAAGATTTTTTGCAATATGAGCTTTATATAAAACCACCAAAAAAAGGTTTTTTTTAATGTTTGTTATTTTCAATTCAATATACTGCCAGATTCAAACGAAGTGGCGAAGTCCGCAATTGGGCGCCCGATGGGTCCGGTTGGGGAGTCAGGTAAAATATTCATTTTTCCAATGGCGCAAAAAAATATTTTCAAAAAACACACGGTGAAAAGTGCAAATGTTTTTCGCGCCAGTAATACTGTATTCGATTCCCTAACGGGACCCACCGAGACACCCAATTGCGGACAATGCCACTTTGTTTGAATCTTGTAATATAAAATAGAAAAGTTCATTTCAGATGAAACAAATGTTCTTAACATTGACGCTCCATTAGTTGCAATCAATTGCAACAATATGGATATTGATTTGAAAAAATGTACCGAGTTTTCAGATGAAATTGGTAAGATACTTTGTTATATCCAAGTAGACTATAGATTTAGGCTTGCCATCAATTTCACCAAACAATCGATGGATATTGCTTAGAATACCTAACGAAACATTACGAATTCACACAGTAGGACTGCAAAAACATTTCGTTGAATCCCAATTTTTCATTTTTTCTTTTTTCTTTTTAACGCTGATTTGTTCGTTCCAATTTTTATTACACTGACAAATAAATTATTTCTCAAACGTTTCAAACTCATTTTTTTCACATTAAAATGAGAGAAAATATTTTATTCTGAGTAACTATCATTATCATTTATATATTGTACATAGCCAGCCTGAACCTGCTCTTTTGCCTCATTCACAAACCATCAGGCCGAGGGAAACTTACAAAAGTTTCAAGACATATTTAGAGTCAAAGCAATACAAATAGCTTATCAACTTGTCTTGTTTCTTAAGCAAACTGTAGAAAAAATGTTAATTTTTAGGGTTTTGAGAACTCACGTGCAATTCTTTTTCTCTCTGTGCTACTCTCTCGCCGTTGCTTTGCTGCATAAACTGCTGTTCTCTCTTTTATCGTCATAGTCTATCTTCAAGAACAAGATGCGTGGCATTTGCAAAGAGGTTTCTGCTTGAATTTTGTGTTTTTTTAGCTTTACTTTTACTCTCAAGTATCAATTGCTTCGAAAAAAGTTTAATATATTTGTTGTTAGTTGAATTTTATTAAATTTAAAGTAAACTTGCAAATTGAAACTAAAAAAGTAGTCTTTTTAAATAAAAAAAAATCAGAATAAAAAAAATTAAACTTTTGATTAAATAGGAATGATGATATTCTAATTTTAAGAATAATATATTATAAGTGATTTTATGATAAAAGTTATTAATGTAATTTTTAGATAACTGAAAACAAGAAAAATATTTGCGTCAATTACCTTCCTATACTTTTATTTTGTTCTCTTTTTTTTTTTTTAATTTTGCGTTGATGCAATACAATTGGTTTAGATTTCATAACTTTCTCTTTTTTATTCTTCAAATACTCATCAATTTATCAATTTTTAAAAAAATGACTTGTAATATTGAAAAATAGTAAATATAGGAAACATATTTCCGTTTATTTTTCAAAACGTATTGTAATGTTGAAAAACTGTTTTAGGAAATAAAAAAAGAAGTTTGTGCTTTTATTCATATGCTGAAATTTTAAGATATGAAAAACGAGTGCATTCGACATTTTGGACAAGATGATCATCCTCCTTTAGAGAATAAGCACCTGAATATGATTCATGAAGAACTTGAAAAATTAAACATTTCCACAGATGTGATTAACAAAATGGAAGTACAACTAGACAGTGCCAGAGCTGAGTTTAGGTTGGATAATTTTTTTCAATTTAACGTATTAGAAAACAACTTTTGTAGAGAAAAACAGCTTCAATGGTCTGAAAAACTGAAAGAACTTTCAAAGCAATACTCCAGTTTTATCTCCAAAGCGCGACCATTTTATGAACTCAAAATTGAAGTAATCCTTGTATATCCGAATTAATTAAAAATTAATGTTCAGGAAAAAAACCTTCGTGAAGATTCGCAGAAAGCAGCGGAAAGATTTGAAAGAGCAACATCTATTCTTTCTATTGCTAAACAACAAGTATCACTCACCCAAGAAAGTCTTTCTCGTCAAGTTTCCGTGCTTCCTGAATGTTTAGAGGTATGTATGTAGAGTCATTTATTTTGATTATTTGTTAAATGATAAGCTTCAGAATATTAAAAAATAGCCTCAGGCAACGTTTTGGCCCAATCAATTCATTTTGTGTTTCTTATTATTACAAGATTCAAACGAAGTGGCATTGTCCGCAATTGGGTGTCTCGGTGGGTCCCGTTAGGGAATCGAATACAGTATTGCTGGCGCGAAAAACATTTGCACTTTTCACCATGTGTTTTTCGAAAATATTTTTTCGCGCCATCGGAAAAATAAATTTTGTACCTGACTGCCCAA
>LR573132.1:0-12662 GCA_900536345.3 Caenorhabditis sp. 39 LS-2015 | reverse complement strand
TCCAGTAGTAGGAAATGGTCGCGGGTCCAAGGCTATAGATTATAAAGTTAGGGCCGATTGCATATGGCTGGAAGACGAAGCAGATGTGATTAGTGAGCAGGGCAGGTAGAAACGTGTTGAAGACCATGATCGATCGATAATTCCCACTGAGCCGAGTCCCGTAGCGAAGCAGAATGAATATGGTTAAAGGAACAAAGATGTTGGTCAACACTCCGATGACATATAGGGTGATCTTGTAGATTTTGAAATAGGTCTCTTCATGGTACCGGAAAGTGTCGTAGAGAATCGGAAGATTGTCGGCAGGCTCGCAGAATAGCAGACATTTCCGATGCTCGTCGAGGAACTGAATCAAATCGTCGAAGAGCTGCATTAGGCAGGTCGGCTCATGAGGGGAAAGAAAACAAGTGAGCAATTGAATTGGAAAATCTACCTGAAATTGCGAGTGGGATGGAGGAGTCCAGGTGAAATTTGTCTTCTATAATAATTTTTGATAGCTAACGGATCTCAGCCTTCTCTAACAAAACACTCACCAAACACCACCTGTCGAAAAACCTTCATTCCCATGCCTTCTGAAGCTGATTAAAATAGTCAGTCTGTGTTGGCAGTGCCACTAGCTGTTTGCCGTTCATGCCGATGATATGGCTCGGCGGCTGTTCGGGTTGGTCTTTGTTCTCGGGGAACATCTGAATAGTTGCTGGGTGGTGGTTGCTAGGGAGTTTGCTAGGTTGGCACTAGGTAGTTACTAGGTAGAGTCACCAAGCTATCCTTAGGTGGTTGGTTACTAGGTGTTGACTAGATGGTTACCAGGTAGGTTCTTACTAGATTGAAACTTTTGCCAGAAGGTCGCTAGGTAGTCACTAGTAAACTCACATGGTAGTTACTAATAGACTCACTAGGATGATACTAGGACTCACTAGGTCTTACTAGGTTACTAGGACTGGTACTAGTTTAGTACTAAGCCACTAGGTTACCACGTCTTGCTAGGTTACTAGTACTGTTACTAGGATTTACTAGGTCTCACTAGGTCTCACAATTACTATGCTATCACTAACATTCGACCACATCTTATAAATCCGTTCCCTCTGACTCCTATGAATCAGCATGACGATCCATGGAAACGCAGTCAAATTGCAGTTCCAGATCTGAAAACCAATTTCATTTTCAGAACCAAACAAGTAACTTACTAGAACATTAATGAACAGAAGTTTATGTAATTCATCCGCAAATAGAATTCCAGCCATGTACAGCCATAAAAGTGTGAAGACTATGAGTTGAGCACCAGAGTAAATCGCGGTCGAGAATACAAAACTTCGGGCGATTTCGTAATAGTTGTAGAGCTGGAAGGTCAAAAAATCAAAACATCAAAAGACCAACTCACATTATGCTTCCTTTTTAGCGAATAAGTGGTCACCTGGGCGGCATACTTTGCCTTGCTCTTCTTCATAGTGTAGTAGACGAACTGAAAATTAGGGATTAGTGAAAACAGTTTGTCACTTACCGGAAAATTGGCCACTAGAAGAACCTGGAGCATCAGGTACCAGAACAGGCCCATGGTATCCTCTGAAACATGCCAAAAAGCTTATCACTTTCTTATCAGCTTAGTAGTACCATGAAACATAACACTATAACTGTAAAATGCGGAAAACGCAAGCTCAAAGACAAAAGTCAACGCAAAACCGAATTGGAAAAGTTTGGAGTGGTGCAGCTTGGAGTGTTGTACTGATAAGACGCGTTCGACAGTGAAGAACAGTAGTGATAACAGTGATAACATTTCCCCATATCTGTGGGCAGAAGTCAGCTGGAATTTCAGATCTAATTTTGCGCATTTTTCATCTTCGAATGGTGTTCCTATCGATAAGCAAACGAGGGTCTCGGCGAGATAAGTGATGAGCATTAAGATCATTGATATGGAGATCACACCTAGGTTGAATCTGAAGATAGCTTATGATAAGAAGCGATAAGAGCTGATAAGGATGAGAATAACAAACCTGCCATAACCATCTATAACTCCTTGAAAAACGACGACGTTGAGGAATAAGAAATGGGACATGACGCCGAGGATTTCGACGAGAAAATGGAGGGCGAGAAGGAAGTACCATATCATCTTGATGATGCTGGAATGATAAGAAAGCTTGATTTTGATTATGATTCTAGATTCAAGAGAATTCTGGAACCGAGAACGGAACGGAACCTAAGCGGAAATCCGACATGTCTTCGGAATTCCGATGGGAAATTCCCTCGGTTTTCAATTTTCTTTTCTGCCGACCGACCATGGTCACCTAGCAATTTACTCATTTATTCGGCGAACAAAACCATCAACAAAAACTGGAGGGAACAGGCGAAATTTTGTTGTTATTCTTCTGTTCCTGCTGCTGAAAATCACCCTGGTGACGAAGTCACAGTAGTCCAGGCGATTTTCATCTGCTGGAAATAGTCGCTTTGTGACGGACAGGACCCCAGGACCCCAGGACCCCAGGACCCCAGGACCCCAGGACCCCAGGACCCCAGGACCTTGAGCGCCGTTAGAAGTAGTAGTAAAAACATTCCATCTGAGCAAATGAGTAGGTGTTTCGGTGCTTTGGAAGTGGCAGGTGAGTTCCTGAACAAAATTGGATTTCGAATCGACTCTAGAAAACAGACTCGATTAACTTTCAGTCTAGCGCTTTCCCAGTACCCTGAAACGTCTATTCTTGTGATTTGAAGCAATATGAGTCAGCCGTTGTTTATGCACCTGCGAAAACTTGACCCTAGACCAAAAAATGTCCTGCTCTTCCTCCCCTTGTTCTGACCGTCATTTCTGATGTGAAGAACATGTCTGCTCATCGAACCATGACTACACACGCTACGTGAGAACCCTCATGACGAAAATAATGATAAGGACACAACAAGGACACAAGTTTGTTCTTGCAAAGTCCCTTTTCATTCTCACATCTTCCCTTCCCCTAAATGTCTCCCTTCTGGACCTATTTTTTCATATTCCAAGTCTTGCTCTGCCTCTTCGGGCTGTTCTCTCAAAATGTGTTCATCAAAACCACAGTTTGCGATAGGAAGGTTCCTTATCAAGGAAGGGTCTACTTGTTTTTTTTATCAATCGGTTATCAGTTAATGCTTATCACTTTCTTATCAATGACATCAATTTGTCTGAGCTATGGATCAATGTTTGAGGTGGAAGAGTGCCATGCGGCAAGGATGATCCCGTTGAAATTGCATAATTTCGGAGAGTTTCTAGTGGTCGCTTTCCATCTTTTGGTGAATTTGGGTAACTATCAGTCACCATAACCTGAGCAGAGAACATTTCCATTCAGACCGACTCATTCTGGCTTTCCGGCCAACAAGATCATCGTCAGCGGTCTACTTTTACACTTCTATTCTCGTATCCTTCGCTCTTAGCGTTTTATACATGGAATTTGCTCATTGTAAGTCAAAAAATCAATAAAGCAAGGGATCAAAAAATTTCAGACGAAGACTATCGAAAATCCATCGCCTTTGGCATATTGTGCTTGGTCAACGTCTTGAATCTACTGGTACGTTAACTTTAAAGCCTTATACCTCAGCACCCACAAGTCTGTCTGAAAAGTTGTCAACTACAAAAGTGTTTGTCACATCAAGACAATCAATTTATCAATAGACAACTTTTAAACATCTCTTATCAGTCCCGAGTTATTCCAGATAGAGTCCAAGCTCTTCTACTACACCACTGTCGTCTACATCCGGACCATTGGAGTGGTGCCGTTGGAGCGGAGATTTGAACTTTCCAGCTCTGTAACTATGATTCGATGTTTTCTACCCGCATCTGCTTGTGGCCTACTTCTAAAGTTCATTGTCGTCGTCTTCTACTCCTTATCATACACCTTATCAGACCCAACAGACCTCCCACCTTACTATTTTGTGCTTAACGTGGTAATCTTTTGAGTACCATATTGAACCATATTTTATGCCTAGTATTCAGTTCTGGAACCTCGACTGTACCCTGTTCCCATGGTTCTTCATACTATTCCATCCTAGCAAAAGGGAAAAGTTCAAGAAGTTTCTCAACATTCAATCCGCTCCAGTTTCTCATGAATTGCCTCCGAAGCCATGTCCGAAACAGGCTCAGAAGGACCATTTCGATCAGTTTAGAGGTGTTTGGAGAGTTGAAGTCTAGTTGTATTGTGTGGAGCGGATCATTGAGCTATGTATGTATGATTAGGCTTTTATTGGCAGGTGAAAGATCTGCAAAACTAATAATCTTCCAAAAAATTGAAAAAACTCTTCAGAAATCAGTCATTTCCTCTTTAAAATGTCCAACACCACTAACACCACCGAAATCTCCTCCTACTTAACCACTGGTCTCCAAACCATTGCCCATATGCTCACAATCCCCACGGCCTTCCTCTCCCTCATACTATTCCCCTTCTACGTCTACGTCAACCGTGTGAATCGAGCCAGAGACGAGCGGACCGCCATTTTCGCCTTCACCAATCACTTTTACTACGCGGTGAAGTGCACGTGTACCATGATATTCATCGCTCTACCTGTTGGAGTGATTATTGGTTATTATATTTACAATAGACAGTAGGATATAATAGATGCCTATGTATATATGTTTTATTCAGACTCGTCGCGGTCCTCATCGTTATCATCCTCGCGGTTCTCATATACTTCATCTTTAACGTCATCACCCAAGTCCAGCACGTCCTTATCACTCTTCTAGCCCTTCAACGGTTCCTTTTGTACTATGCACCATCTTTCGAACCCTTCATCAATGTGTCCCAGAGGACTATGAAAGTGATCATCAGCCTGTTATACGTCCTATTTTTCACCAAAGATGTCCTTGTGGTAGTGGGGAATCTGTGGGCACACAAGATCCGAGATGACTTGAAGATGGACAGATTGCTATTGGGTCAAGCGATCTTCTACGCTGCCCTAAACGGTCTTCTGGTTCTATCCGCTTGTTTGTACATCCCACTGACCATCAGCATCCGCAAGTTTGCTCATCTAGCTTCGTCGATCGAGAGCCAACCGCAAAAGTACGTCTTCTATCAGACAGTGTCACTGGTGATCGGGAAAACTGTGAGTAACGGGGCATAGGGGTTCAGGTTTGAGATCAAGATAATATTTACTTTGATGTTTCCAGATTTTCCTCCCAGCCTACGCAGTCATGTTCCTGTGCACCGACTGCGAAGATGACTCGTCGTCGCCGCTAAGGGTGGTAAGACGCGCAGATATAGAGTGACATCTATTCATTAGAATTTTCAGTTCCTCCTCTACGCAACACTAATCGACGTCTTCTCGATGCCGCTCATGATTGAAATAGCCTATCTTAGTTGCAACAAGCGCAACATCGACGTGCTCCTCTCCTACCCGATTCGGGACGCCTTGAAGATGACATTGTGCGGAGGGGAAGTGCCAATTCCAAGGAATCGGGTGGCGGATGTTAGTGTCAATAGTACTACCCACAATTCAGTTGATGCATAAACATTTATTCATTTTCATAATGTGTACCGCAAATGTCTTCTGCGCGGGCACGTTGCCATGGGTAACGGGCGCGCAGAAAACGAAAATTTGAAAGAGAACTTTAATCACAAAGACACGCGAAACATTGAGCACAACTGACAATGAGTTGACAGCAACTTGTGATGCATTGACAGCACATCAAGCTCACCAGGCAGCATTCGCAGCATCCGCAACCTGGAGGTCCTGGAGGCTCTTGTTGGACACTGAAAGGAATCCATAATTGAAATATCACCCAACTCAACTTACATTATCACATTAGGTTGTCCTTGTAGCTGTTCTGGATGCGGTTGAACAGTGAAAAGAGTCGGTGGTGGTTGCACGGGATATGGTGCAACTGGGTAGGACATAGCTGATTGTGAGCAACAAGCGAGCAAGAATGAGGCGAAAATAAGGGGAAAAGGCTGGGAAGGTGATATTTATGCTTGCTGAGTTTGTTGTCTTGTGATGCGATGCGGCTAGAAGAATACGGCAAATGTACATAGGTTGGCCACATGGTTTGGAAATTTCGAATTGGATGTAGAAGTGGTGAAGTGCACCTGCTTCCGGATGAAAGTGTGGCTAGAATCAGCTGGTAAGCTAGACAGGTACAGTGTAGCCATATAGCCTATCCAGTGTGTCAATGATGCCCTCCTATGTCCCCTATTCCACGTCCACTATCGTTGGCTTCGTTAAACCGCCCGTAGCTCGTTTGTTAACCGTTATCCGCCTGTTCGGAGTACCAGTTGACTTTTGCTTCTCGTAAATCTACACCACTTACGTTGTCCCGAACTGCACCATGCTTCCTAGATGATCTTCTGGACACAACGTATCTAGGAGCAACCGGAACTGCTGCATGGATCTTCTATCAATTCAATAAAACGTTCGAAGACGAGATGTTGGTGTGCGAGATGCACCATGTGAGGATCCATGATGACTTTTTGAATGTGATGTTTCAATGAAGAATGAAAATGTGTTGATTTCGGTTCCGTATTGACATCGAAACCGTACTTCGTTCCCATCTAGAAATATATAAAAGTAAGATGAATAGTTCAGTTGGACTGTCCCGGTTTTCTATTGCTGGTTGATTAGGTCAGTGTACGTTATCGTTATTACTCATTTCCTCGATCTCTGCTTTTCCCGCACTCAAAAGGTTCATCAAACCAAAATATGGAAAGATCTAATGAGATTTGTCCGTTTAGAGTCTGCTCGCTCGATATCGGAGAGTCTGCGGTTCAAATTCCGTTCGATCTCATGCACTGCGGCTATATTTGTCTCCTATTTGTCAGCAGTGTCCAGGTCATTTTTTGATCTAAAAATCCGATCTACCATTGGAAATTTAGCGCCGCTGGTCGGGAAGGATGCGGCTTTGCGACGACCAAAAAGTCTGCTCAATTCCCCGAGAATCCTCCAATTTCCAGTCTCAGACGTTCCCAAAGAGAAAATCGTCATTATAGAAGCCCCTCCTCCATTTCTCATCGGTTCTTTGTCACAGACCACGTTGCGCCGCCACCGCACGGCCATTGCAGTACCGGGCACTCGTCACCTTTCTCCTCCTCTTCTTCTCTCATTTTTTCGGGCAAAGACCACGCCGCATAGGCATACATAGTCCACCTGAATTCTTCCACCTCACCGTCTAATTCTCTTCGCTCCCCCCTCATCTCTCTCTCTTCTCCCCTCGTCTCATCTTTCCCCCGGGCGGAGGGTGGGGGGTCCTTGTTGCAAACTTCCGTTCGTTCCATCTGGCACAAACTCCTTGTTCAATACTTTTTTGATCTCTCACTAGTTAGCTCAGTGCACCTTGAAGGGCTTCCCCAGTTTTCCATGTCATGACAACTAGACATACACCCTCCGCTTCTTTCTTGCTATAAACTGTTTCGTGTTGATCTTTATTTGTCACCCTTTTCTTCCTCCTCCCTCCTCCTCTTTTCCTTTCCCTCCCACCACCGCCGTACGCTCTCATTCTCTCTGTCTCTCTCTATTTCTCCTCACTTCTCCAAATACGACATTTCAAGGTTCATTCAGATCAAAATATCAACATTTTGAATCCACGCTTCTTTTTAAAAATCTGTGAATTCAAAATAGCCGGTTATTTATTGCTTTAGCATTCAGTTGCCATCCCATCCCGATTGCCACGTGTTTCTTTCTCCCTCTCCCTCCCTCCTTCTCTCTCTTTTCTTGCCCTACTCCCCTTCGATTTCCTCTTCTCTTCACTTTGTCTACATTGTAGCGCCCACTGGTTTATTGAACCCTCACACGTACTTTGAATGTATTTATCTCCTTCAGATCCACCCACCCACCCAAATGTTGTGTCTGGTGTGTGGAGCGCCCGAAGCGGAGCCACACTTTGGGGCGATGTGCTGTCGGTGAGTTTTGAGAAAATCGGAGGGAGCAAGTTTTTTCCACAAGACAGATAATCTCATCGACTTTATTTCCAGCGCCTGCGCCGCATTCTTCCGTCGATATTTCCACTCGAAAAAGGGCATTGTCTCGTGCACCTGCCCCCAAAGAGTGTCCAACTCGCATCCATGTCGGGAGTGTCGAATGAAGAAGTGTTTGGCGATCGGAATGAACGAAGGAAGTGAGTTGGTGTAGATATACGGAGATCGCTCCCCCAACGCTAGATTAATATGCAGAAATCAAAATGACCCGTGAGAAGCATAAGAATCCACGTGTCAAGAAGCCAGTGGAACCAGTGGATATGGTACCATTCCAATCGGAGCCAGGACCATCTAAAACGGTGTTTTTTTCTCTTGTTGGGAGCTTTTAGATAACATTGTTTCAGGACTCTACCACTTCGCCATACCAACCTCCGCTACCAACATTATCACCTCTAAACGTGAGTTGCCGGAAATCCCCCTCAAAACCGCCGTAAAGCCCCACCATTTCAGTGCCGTATAATCCCCCGAGACAGCTCTCACATCTCCTCGAAATCTTCCAAATCTTGGCCAAGTTACGACAAGAAACGAATGGAATTGCATGGCGGTAGCTGGCATCTGTGGAATCTGTACGGACTGACAAGCTACGTGAAGAAGGATGGCAACGTGTTCTGGGATCTGGTCACTGACTTGTTCCCCCAGGTTCGGGAACTGAAGAACTTTGACAAGGACTCGTTGCTGGCCAATTTCGCTTCGAAGTGGTATCAGTTCGAGCCGGCGATTGACTTCTCCAGGAACTATGGGTTTTGGGATGATCCGACGAACACTTTCGAGGACTCACTAGTGCATTACTACACATTTGAAGAGGGTGTTGCACCATGTCGGAGAGAAATCATACAGTTAGTAGTCAGATTAAATATCCCTTATCAGTTTGACAATTTGTCTTTTTGATTTCAGAACCTTCGGTAGATACTGGAAGTTTTACGTCGAAAATGTGATAATTCCGATTGCGAGTCAAGGATTCGATGACAAAGAGCTCTTGGCCATCATCTTATTGCTATTCTTTGATAGTGGTATATCACCATCTTTCACATTTTCCATCTTAACACTCAAAATGATCTCAGGATACACCAACATCACGGAAAAATGTGTGGAAATGTGTCGTACCATCCGAAAAGTGATATTCCAAGAGCTGAACGCTTACGAGAAGGATATCAGCGAAACTCGATTCTTCAACATTATCAACGTGCCATTGACCATTGAGAAAGGCCAGAGAAAGTTTGAAGAGGAGATGCTAGTGTGCAAGATGCACCATGTACGGATCCATGATGACTTTTTGGAAGTGACCAGGAGACATAACTTGTGATAGTTTTACCTCAATTGATGGATACTCTAGATAATGCTTTAGTTGATCTCACTTCATTAATAAAACAAATCACAGTTAAGAAGGAAACCCGATTGAAAATCATAACAAAAGGCAACAACAAAAAGACTAGGAAAATCACAATATTAAACACCCGTATTGAACTATCAAAAAGCACTCGCCCCTATGAATAGACCCGATGAAGTCGGCTCAACACGTTTTTCAATAGCTTCGAACTGATTGTCGCCGGATATGAGGTGTTGGAGAATGGACCGAACTTTTTCAAATTCTTCACATTGTTCTCCTCCCATGACTGCATTTTTACGTCGCGGTAGTGCCTGAAACTACTGGATGATGTTGGATCAAGTAGTTGGAGAGCGTTATACCTGATATATCCAATCGACGGGTCTAAAAACAACTCCTGGAACCCTGGATAGAAATCGGTGACTTCATGAACCAACAACCGGATCGCTTTCTCATTATGGACTATATCCTTGGCCCAACAGCTGACTTGTTCACTGCACACTGGGTGTCCTTTGAGAGCCGCGCTAGTCGTTTCGTGCCAAGCTCGTGTTGGCATTTTCTGAACTACTTGCTCGTCGTTTAGGAACTTTTCCGGGATGCGCTCTCGTTTCATAATCCAACGTTGTGGGAAGGCCACCGAGCCGATGGATTCGTCGGTGAGGTTTCTGGAAGTTATGATTGATTGCCTAGCCCTTATTCAACTGTAACCTACTTTATAAACCCGTCGATCGTCATCCGATCATCCGTCATTATCAGCCGCTCATCAATATCCGCAAAAATAGACCATTTCGAGTAGGTCCGACTCCTCAGCAGACAATCCGCCACTCCCATCATTTGCTGAGCAATCACATCTGGCACGGTGCCAGGAACACTGATAATTTCCACCTCTCCACTTGCCACGTAACTATCGACCATCTTCTTATCATAATCTCCAATCTCCCGGATATAAATGAAAAAGTGGTTGACACCTTGCAGCTTGTAATGCTCAATGAGCTCTACAAAATGCAACCATTTCGGCTCGGTCCCATAAACCGGTGCCAGGCAGAACGACACGTTTTGCTGGTATTCTTTGAACTTCCGGCGCGTCAACTTCACGCTATTCTCCGTTCCTAGGGCCTCATCTTTGGAGTTTGTGATCGCCAACATCTGCGCATCGTTCCGCCGGCTACAGTAGACCACGAAGAACGGGTAAACGGTGGATGCCACCGGGTCAGCAACCTCTTTTCCGTCTTTCCCGATATAACGGCAGAATACCGGGGAACCGATCCTTTTGGGTATCGCAATGACCGCTGAGAAATGATCCTTGTAGGCATAGGCGGATAGGATTTTTATGGGCTGACCGTTGTGGAGCTGGAACAAGAGAAAATGAAGTGGGAACTGGCGACGAGTAAAGAGGTCATCTTACATTACTACTGATATAGTCTCGAGTCTTTTGAGCCAACTTTTTGTAGTACGACATGGCGGACTCCCCACCCACCACCTCATCATCTCCTTGGTCGGCAACCTCTTCAAGGGATGGTGGCTTTGGGGTTAAGGGTTGAAGGGGTTTGGAGCTTTCTGAATCAGAATCAACTGTGAAAACGTCATCGAAATTCTTGTCATCATTCTGCAAGTTGGGCTCGGACTCGGACTCGGACTCGCCACCAGATCCAGATTCCGAAGCGTTTTTCGGTAGAAACGGGATGTTGACGAGCGCTGGAAGATTCTGCGGATTATAAACCCCATATAACTTTTAAAAAACTCACACATTCCATACTGATACTGATCACTGATCGAGCAGCTCGTCCGCGACATCACGAACACCAGCGAAACGACGAACAGTAACGTTAGGCATAGTGTCGCCTGGTTCTTGTTGAGCATCGAAACGAAAACGACGGGATAATGTACCCTACCCCTGGAAGGGAATGTGTATAGATGTTTATTGAAAAAAAGAAACGATGAAAGTGGTTTGGAGTTTGCTATTGTCAGGTCAGGTCCAAGCCAAAATTGGTCACATCAAATATATAAATAAATCGATGGAGAATGGAATTGGATGGGAATGGAAAGGGAGAGAGGAGAGGAGAGGGTGTGTTTGCTCGGAGATGATAATGGCGACGACGACGTGGAGTGACGATGATAGTAGTGTGATAGGGAGTGATAAGGA
Organism: Caenorhabditis sp. 39 LS-2015; assembly: GCA_900536345.3. Classification (NCBI taxonomy): domain Eukaryota; kingdom Metazoa; phylum Nematoda; class Chromadorea; order Rhabditida; family Rhabditidae; genus Caenorhabditis; species Caenorhabditis waitukubuli. Next base: position 1,282 of record LR573132.1, on the reverse strand, counting down.
GAAACTTTTAGTGCAAACTGAACTGCGGGTTCCAGGCCCAGGCGCTGAGGCGCGGCGCCGCGCACGGGGGGTATGGCCTAGTGGCTAACACGTGTTCTTTTTGTTGCGAACGGGGGTTCAGTAGATTTTCAGCGAATGCGTATCTAGCATGCCGTAAGCAAGCAACCAACACAACGGCGATTACGCCAAAACACACTATTCGAGTTAACAGAGGTTATCCATACCAGGGCGTTGGAGAGTAGTCGAAGAGCCGATGAAGAGAGGGCACTCACAGTCAAACTCAAATTGAACATCTTGGGGAATCTTCGGGCTATATATCGAGGCCGGGTCGAGGAGGTGCTGATGTCAGGGTGAAGTCAAGGTGGGGCCGAGTTCAGGGCTGAGAGGACGGTATTTGGTCACGAAGAAATACAGCGTTCCATGAAGAAGTAGCGTGGTTGGAGAATGATAAGAGAGGCGTAAAGTAGAAAAGTGCGAGAAATGGAAGCGTACAACAAGTTAGCTGTAGTTCGGGAGAGGTTGGCTGGTTGGCTCCGCGAGGAGCCGACCAATTCGCGACACTTTTGAATCTAGGGGACCTGGTTGAATCTCCACACTGGCCATGGCTAATGATAAGGTATACTGATACAACGGGCAATTTCGGAAGAGGGGGAGAACCAGAAAATTGAAATCAAAATCAAAATCAACAAACCAAGCCGCCCCGCCATGAGCTTGACGTCAATCTGGCATATTCCATTTCCATTTCCCTAGAGGTGTTATTATTATGATGATGAATCAGAGGATTTAGGATTTAGGATTAGATAGGTCTATATCAATAAATATGAACTTTTGGTAAGACCGGAAAAGCGAAAAGTCGCGAAAAGTGATCCAGAAAGGCCAGCCTACCCCGGAAAACAAACATATATGTTTATAGATGTCGTGTGTTCAGAATACAAAACAGCACATCGGGAAAATCAAATATGGCACGGGAAATGGTGGTGATGATCACTGATAGCATTACTATGTGCATAATTTGTCGGAACAGTACCATGTACATAGCTTGTTTTTTGCAACCCCTCCTCCTCTTCCCCCTAGCCAAAACCCCCGAGCAAGTGGAAAATTTGTTTACACATTGGTGTATGTCTCACCCCAGATTAGCGCCCCCTCCCCTCCCCTTTTGGAAGAAAAAGCCATGGGGAAAACGGGGAAATGCTATGCTACGTGTAGCATACTTGACTCTTTCAAGTCCTCTTTTTCCTTCCTTTCCTTCGCACCATGGTAACCTGAAATGGCAATGCATTTT
>LR573109.1:0-14683 GCA_900536345.3 Caenorhabditis sp. 39 LS-2015 | reverse complement strand
TTTCGAAGGGTGGGAAGCATGGAGAATTTGGCGGTGATGTAGCGTTCTGAAAGTGGAAGAGATGTACTACGGACGATGCTATTCTAGGAAGCTTGGTCAAGTGGAATGATTGGGGAAAGAGAAAAAAAAACTGAACTTTGCTCTCAAAGGAATATGGCGCGCCGCTTAGCAGCTGTAACGTTTCGCAACTTTCAACTTTTTCAAACACTGATTGTGACAGTTAAGTTTTCAGTTCGAAAGTGACCTCTCACGACGATTGGCGTCTCTGTATCTTTGCGTCTCCAAACGCTCTCTCACTCTCTCACACGTTGTCACCTAGCTGCGTGACGGGACCCATTCAACATGGCCTAGCTCAATTTTCACCATTTGAAAAATACATTATGTTTATGTTGTGAATTAATTCTTGTCTGGTTGCAAAACGTTACAGCTAGATGTAGTCTTCTCAAACTACACTATACAGCATGACACGTTCTACTTTCCCACACCTCGGGGCTTCTCAAAGCGGAAGTGACTCCACGAATACATATTTTGGCTTGGCTGTCAGCTCTCGATTCTGTCCTTCTCACGGTCAAAAACTCCCCCTCCCCCCATCACGATCTCTGTTTAGCCATACCTCCAGCAAACATGAACATTGACATTGAATGCAAGGCAATCGCGAATTCATGAAGCAAACTCCAGACGTAATGTCGGATTTGCGGACCTTGTTCATCTTCCGGACGAACTCCCAGAAAGACTTCCGACGTCTTCAAGCCATGAGACAGTGCCAGAAGACATAAGGAGACGCTGAACAGGATGAGAAAGGGCCTGAAAGTTAGTCTAGATGAGATGAGATGGTAGTTGACACACTGAGATACCTGCTCGTCGCCTGTAGAATCACTGCATTCACAATGATGTAGAAGAAATGGAAACTGGAGATCAGGGCAAAAATGCAAATGAACATTTCGAAATAGGGGAACACATCGAACCACTCCAAAGCCATCAGTGAGAAGAATGATCTTGATATGATATGGCAATGACCATAAGAGAAGACGCGGTTGGCAATGAAGCATACACTATCATCATAGGACAGGAGCAGACATCATTGCGTATGTTTTGTTCACCGGTCATCTCGCTTTTGCTCTACTTGCTCCCACTCTCACTTCCAGTTCAGATGCTTGAAATAATCATGTTTCGATGGAATCACCCGTCCATCGAGAGTCTTGGGTGCGTGGGCAGTGGCGGTGGCGGTGGCTGCGAGTTCGGTGCGGTGGCGGATCACCTGAAAGATAGGGGTTGATGTGTCTAGTAGATGCCTATTAGGTTGGTTACCTTCTTTCGAATCTTGTCATGTTTCATCAAGATCACAAATGGAAGGACAACTGTATACAGGTTCAGGATGTTGTTGTAAATGAACAACAGAATGGCTGACTCGTTGCCTTTATGCTCCCCTGTTATCAAGATCCATATCACTATGATCACTACAAATTTTGAGCAACTGGCTAGTAACACTGCAGGAATAAGGTGTCGAGACCAGGTGTACACTTCGGAGAGCTGGAATCTCTGTTCCAAAGTGTAGATTCCGACGGTGGATCGATAGCGGTTTATGGAACGACGCCAGGCGATTAGGAGGATCTGAAATGGGGGGAAAACGGTGCTCAGAGTGGTACTTCGGACCTACCAAACAACCCGAAAAGTCAATGCAATTCATGATTCCTGTCGGCGTGAACATTGCATTTCCCACATGAATCATCAATGAAAAAGCTACTGACAAGAATAATGAAGCCACTGATAAGCAGATAAACAAAATTTTTATACCAGTCGATCGATAGGAAAATGGACAAATACTCGCGACCAGGCGTTCTGGAAGAATTGATTTCATCATGACGTCTTCAGGCCTGTGGCTTGGCAAAACGCTGTTGAGTCAGGTATAGACAAAGATTACATCAGGACTGATTTGTTTAGATTTTTGTTCGATTCCAAGTCTAGATAAGAACTAAGTCAGGCATAGACAGGGCATTGCTCAAGCATTTTCCGGTTTCCTAACTTAGGCATGGGCAAGGCAAAGTCAGGCCTATGTCAGAAGTGCTCCAAAAATGCCCACTAAACTAGTCCTAGACATGGATTGCTCTATATATCACCCAACAGAGGTATGCCGAGGAAGTTCTTACCAACTGAAAATAGCACTAGAGATATTGATTGTAAGGAGTACCCGAACTCGTGAATCGACCGCCAGTAGAACCCTCGAACTGAAAAATCCACTTATGGTTTCACCCAAATCATGAAAATGCTCACCTGACACGAAATAAATGTACTCTAGGGACTGCTTTCCGTATAAAAACTCGATTACTGTCAACCCGTGGGAAATGGTCAGCAGGTACATGGAAATGGAGAACATGAACAGGAAGCCTCTGGAAATAAGGTTCTCTTGTAACTACTATCACTGATAATCTCTACCTGCAATTCCTATGTAAACTGGCTGAAGTGGATATGAGATAGGTGAGTAGGGAATTGGAGATCAGGGCAAGGATCACTATGATGATCTCGATGTAGGCTAGGAAGACCACCATTTCCATATCTGATAAGGATAGTGATAAGAAGTGAAGGGGGTATGTATGTCTGAAATAAAATAATGATATGAATGTTGTTCTGTGGGCAGCCAAAAAGAAACCAAAAGTCGATGAGGTAGATAACGTGAGAAACAGCAGAAATAACACTGCACCCGGGACAGAATGTAGGGGGTTATAAGGTAGAGCAGAGTCTTATAAGAGTCAGAGAAGACAAAAAACGGTTCACTGGAGCGGAAAAGGATATACAAGTAAGTAAGTCTAAAGGTTGATCAAATGATGAAAATGTGTACTTGAAGGGGAAACGGAAGAAGATGATGTGGATGTTGAGTAGGACAGAGATGAATGGAGATGAAGAAGAAGGAAGAGAAGGTTCTAGTGTTATCGTCACATCTTCTGAGTAGAAGCACGTGGAAGTCGGAACACATGATTACTGTGAATCAGGAAAGATCATAATTGAGAGTGTTCAACGCCAAAGCACAGAGACGTGACAATTCGTCTAGGAGAAGGGAAGGGGGTGTTGTGTTGTTTTGAAAATACATAGGTATGTATGAAGATCAAGACCAAGATCAGCGGAACAGTGGGTTAGATCTTAGGCAAGAGGGTTAGGTGTATTTGAAGTTTGTGGATGGTCCATGTACACAGGTAAAATGCGGCAAGCCCAACGCGAGAGGAACTGGGCCAGAATGACTGCGCACGCAGGCACATTATGTGCGTACTCCGGATGCCTTTTCTTATCCGTATAGCTTACCACGCATTTCGCCGTCTAGGCATATATGCCTCCATGTGATCGTTTCAATTATCAATTCATCAGCGTGAAATTGGCGGGGTTTTAGTGGGCGCGTGCCGGTCATTTTAACGGGACTGCCCACTATTTGGAGGGGGCGGAGATGAGCCCATAAACGAGGTTGAAATGACAGGTTGATCCGCACAAGTCAGTTGATCAGAAAAAAACAATATTTAGTAAATATCCAAGGATAAGAGAGCATGGTGGAAATGTTTTGGAAAGTTAGAAATGGTTGGTAGAGCATTTCGAGATGGCAAGGACTTTAGCAAAAGAGTTCCAAGTTCAAAGTGAATATTGAAATGACCAGTACTTTTCAAGTTCTAGGAAAACTTTTGAATGAAGAGAACAGTTTTTGTACTGCTAGGGCCTTATTTTATAGCACTAGGGTGTCATTAGGGTTGTTATGCTATGGATACCGCGAGGAAAAGGTTGAGACATCCACATCTACATCCACACCCACATCTAGATGTTCAGCATCAGTTTACAGTGGTATCAAGTGGCAGATGGAGCTTTTGAGGTGAATTATCACTTGTTTTATAGGGTAGTATTTAAAGGCATAGTTCTCACAGTATACCAAAACAGATGTTTTAGGGGAAATATTCATTTCCGGTTTTCTAATACGCTATTCAAGTACCAGCCTGAACGTGCGGCTGCGCCGCATCAGGCTGGCGCGTCTCTCGCGTAACCCCGGGTAAAAGAAAACATCAGGAAAAACGAAAAAAAACATCGGGACAGAATAAGGAAATTATTATAATTTTACCAGCCTGAACGTGCGGCTACGCCGCATCAGGCTGGCGTGGTTCGAAATCTTGTATCGCGAGGTAAATTTTCAAAATTTTCAGGTTTTTTAAATTTTTTTTTTAAATTTAGAAACTTTTCAAATCTTCACAGTGTCAAGGAGACAATTTCGAGAGTAGATGTACAAAATTCTATCTCGAGGATTTCAGATTTAAGAAAGTTATGACGTTTTCAAGATTACGGTATAAATTGGTCCCTCGGAACGGGTTGGTCCCTCAAAAAAACGAATAGACAATAGCGATCGAGACGGATTAGCAGATGGTTGTTGTTGTTCCTCTGAACTATGCTCCTGGGGAACCTGATCAGACTACAGACAATGTACCGAATTGTCATCATGGTCCGATCAAAAAAACAGCGCTCCTGGGATATCTGCGTCTTTCTACAGTCACCCACCTGTTCCTTTGGTCGGGCCGTTTGGGACAATGTCTGTAGTCTGATTTGGTTCCCCACGAGCAAAGTTCATAGGAACAACAACAACCATCCGCTCATCTGTCTCGATCGTCTATCCATTTTTTTGAGGGACCAACCCGTTCCGAGGGACCAATTTTTTGTCTGATCTTGAATACCTCATAACTTTCTTAAATCTGAAAACTTTGAGCTAGAATTTCGTCAATAAACTCTGGAAAATATCTCCTTGACACCTTGAAAATTTGAAAAACTTTTTTAAATTTTTGAAAAATCATGAAAGTAGCTTTCCCAAGAAGATGATACTTATAAAACATCCGGACAGACGAAAAAACGAAAAAACGGACATCCGGACAGAATAAGGCAATTATTTTATGAAAATGAAGATCCGTCCGTCATGCGGTCTGGCTCTCTTCAAAATCTAGGTTGCTCATGAATAGTTGAACCTCTGAAAGGTCGTGAGAACTAAACAGATTTGTGAATTGAAGCGTCATGCGAGAAAATAAACTCCATGCGTTAAGTCAATGTTCAAGCTCTGAATTTGAAAATTTTTGTAGTCGACAGGGTAGATCTCGTTGAGTGATATCGAGAGTAGAGCCTGTCCAGGGATAATCTAGGGAGTTTTTCAAAGGAATTCAATGCCCAACTTTGCAAATCTCTCAACATGAAACAATTTATCAGTTGGAAAATGGAAATTTTTGCTAACAAGCCCTGTGAGCCGAGATATTTTGCTTCAAAGTTGAAAACTACTAAATTATAGAAATTTTTTATAGTTTCACCTCAAAGGTGCTTTTGTAACAAGTTGTAAGTAAGGAATCTGCGGGGGTATGCCGACTTAGTCATTTTCTATATTTTATCATTGCTCATCAAGTACCATACAAGATGCTCCCCACAATTAGTCAAGCAGGGTCATCAGCGCATGACCGGAACATAAACAAGTCTCGAACCATTCATCCGATTCTTCTTCTTCGAAATGTTTGTGTAGGCTCCATCCATTCTCTTCTCCCCAGGGCGCGCTCCCCAATCCTCCAATTAGTTTGATCTGAATGTTTACATAGATATGATAACTTTTTGCTTTGTTTTCACCTCCATTTTCAATGTCACGTGGCTAATTTGATTTCCAATTTCTTCCCGAAAAAAGAACTTTTTTGATTTACGAATTCTCCCGAAATAGCTTTTGCGAGCCTGTGCGATTCGTTCGGTGAAACTCGGGATTTCTTGGTTTTCGGGTTGTTTTTGGTTGGAAACCCGAAACGAAAAAGTTTTTGAACTTGGTACACATTTTTCGTGTTCTGTATGTGATTTACTAGTCTTCTTTTCATTGCCAAATCTTCAATTCCCTATGGAAAATGAAGTTTGAACTTGATTTCAGGACGATACAGTAGGTTGTTTAGCTGCTTATGGAAAGATATCAAACTAGACATTTCTCAGCCATAGATCACCCTTTGTGTCTTGATTTGGAGCCTCCCAAAGAATAACAATCAGAATAGAGTGATTTGCAGCTGCTGAAAGTGTCTCGACTATGATTTTCTTTTCTTAGAAGACATACAGACCTCTGAACCAAAATCCCTTCATTTTCATAGCAATCATCCCGATTTCTGTACACTTTTCACACCCATCGACTTCCCTGTCCTTCAAAATTTCCAATTCCACATGCAGTTCCCAACATCACCCCTTTTTAGACAGACCACCCTGCAGTAATCCGAACAGAAACCAAACCCGAATCAAATATCGGCGCGTTCAAAGATTTCGTCTGGCGGATTTTGGCGGATTACGTAGTGGGAGAGAAGAAGTCATCGTTGAAATGTTTGTTGCCAAATGGAGAGGCGGGATTTGGGGGAAAAGGAGGGGGGGGGTGGTCAGCTACAGTAACCTGGATGAAATGTCGTCATTTTCATAGTGGATTGTGTTCACATGTTTGTCACAGGGAAGTTCGCATTCGTCTGTTCTATTCTTTCGCAGAGATGTCAACACTTTTCAGAGGATATGTGGTTGCGAAATGTCGTCGTTTCAAAGTGGCTTGGATGCAAAATGCAATGGTTGCGAAATGTCGCGGTTAGGAAGTTTCTTCTATTCTATCAACTTTAATCAGATAATGCCTAGACACCTTAATATCCCGGAATTCCATTACACCTAGACGGTGCACCATGTCAAAACAACTGTCCCAGCTATCAATATCCCAATAGTGCGTCTTCTGATAATGAAATCTTGCCCACCCCTATATGGTACTCTGTTCTCCAATGCTATCTTGCTAATTTCGTGCGAATCGTCATCAGCATCAGCCCCGAGCCAAACCTCTCTTCAAAATGACGTGGGAACGGAGCGGCTGAAGGTAGCTCTTAAGACCACCACCACCACCTCCTCATCTCGCTGCGTCGTTACCTGATTATTCGGTGTAAACAATGATGAAGAGGTGTTCGTGTTCATTCTCGACTTTTTTCTTTGTCTGTTCTGTCCGCCGGCTGTCTAGAATCACCTGACATTTTGGTGTTAGATGGCAAACTCGGTATTCAGAAAAAAAACAGTTTGACAATGAGACCTATGTAGTTTGGCTGGAAAAGTAAAGTACGCAGCCAAGTTCCTTGAAATAGCATTTGGTATTTTGATATTGATATTGATACCCAGCTGGAATTTCAGATCTCTGCTATTCCATAGGGAGATTAAAAACGAATCCAAGAGCCCGAAAGAGGTTGTTTTTGACACAGAAAAATGAACTTTCGTTACCTTGAATTTCCCGTTCAATTTGTCAATGTTGTTTCGTTTATGCTTTCCTTTTCTCATTCCATTTTCATAAAGACACCAACTAGCGAAAACATGAATTCGCTGCGTACATTCATAAGTCCACTGTCAAAGTCTTCACCTACTCGGATACAGAAAAATTTGAACTATATAAGCAAGGTACGCAGCGAAAAATCAAATGGAAATTGCTTCCAAATCCGTCTAGACTACACTAAAAACTCTCCCGCCGACATGCAAAATGACACTTTTTACCCTCTTACTCATTTACCCCGTAATCAATCAAATCTCCCCCTTCCTCGTCCCCCTCCCCTCCCAGTCCTTCAGTAATAAAATCAGCCGGCATGTTTTCTTCTTTTTCGGTTTTTCGTCCGTTTCCAATCATTTCTGTCCTCAAATTACACATTTCAAATCTGTGATTATGGTGCCCCAAGCCGACTTTGCTCAGTTGATGTCAGACCGCGTTTCTTTGTGGTTTGTTTTGGGAGCAAGGATATCATTTTCAGTGAACTTTGATGATTTTGAATTAGCTCTTACAGTTAGGGATTGAAAAGTAACCATTTCTATACGCCTAGGCTCACTGAGTTCTTCCCGTTTCCAGGCAGAAAGAACGCTGAGAGACTGTTAAGAGCAAGCGTCGCGTCATGACTTCCTTCCCCTTAAGACTGTCCTTACATCCTCATTTTCGAAGCCTATTATTATCGTTCCTCGAACCAACTCAGTTCAGTTGATGTTAGCTCTTGTTTTTCTCTAGTTGGTTTCGATGCCGAAGATCACATTTATCAGTCGTTTTTGGAATAGATCATTCAGCTGTTTTGCTTAACTCGGATTCAGATCGGAGCAATCGGAACAAGTCTAGTTCAGAGGTTCCACCTTTCTTTCTTTTTCTCCTCTTTTTCTTCCTTCGCAACATCATCATCAGTCAGTCCAATCAGCAAAAAGTGATTACTCTAAGTGTCCTTTAAAGCTCATTATACCCTCCATTCCCCCTCCTGTTTGCTCTCGATCTTTCTTCTTTTTTCTCCTCTCTTACTCTTGATTCTCAACGTCACAATCTCACAATTCTCAACAATCTCAAGATCACTTGGTTTTCCAGCAATGGGTTCTTACGGAAACTACGTGTGTGTCCCGCTCCAGAACAACTACTGGTGGATCCCGGTGGTCATCCTCCAGTTCCTCATCGTCTTCGCCGGCTGCTATTCTCATTGTGTTTTTTTGCGATTGGTAGTGATGAAACAGGGATTCGGGTGGTATACAAGGTACCTATTCCTGCAAAGCTAATAGTCCATAAACCAAAATTTTTTTTGAGAATGACATTCGGTTTCATCTCCCTTCAAATGCTCATCATGCTCTTGACATCGACGGGCGCTTTTCTGATCACTCTGGCGCATGGAAAACTCATTGAGGATTGCGAAATTAGCTCGATTGGTAAGCAAATCAATAATGATATTCTGCTACATATCAAACCCGACACTCTTGGCTTTCAGAAGTCCGAAAATGGCTCCTGTACGTGCACTCCTTCGGGGAATACTTCTTCGTCGTCTGCGAGCTCCTCGGCACCATCGAACGTGTCATTTCCACGTACCATCGAGAATTCTGCAAATCTCCGCAATTCCCGACACTTTTCTTCGTGTGGTTTGTCGCTGGAGTGGTCATGTCGTGCATGTACATTTACTTTGTACGGATTTCATTTGACAAGACACTTTTTGCAATTGGATTCGGGAGCTTGACACTTATGGAGGTGATCAATGGAGGGCTCGTGTTCTTTTTGCTGTATATTGCAAAGAGGAAGTATCACAATGACAAGGAGGCTCCGTTGAATGAACGTTTTGAGGTACAATCATATATTCCTATTAATGTTTTTTGGCAAAATGAGCTACTTGACCTAGAAAATGCAAACCGCGACGCGGCACGCAACGCGCGACTCTCGCAGCTTACAGAAAGGGGTAGACCACCTCATCTCGGTCCCTCTCTCCTGTCGGTTGCGGTCGTTCTACCCAGTTTGAGTGCGGCGAAGCCGCAGGTTCAGACTGGTAGTTTATCACGCAAATTTTCTAATTTTTGGGTTTAAAGGCGCATACCAACTTAGCAAACAACTTGACAAGCTTGCGTTTTCTAGGCCAAGTATTTAGCTCATTATGCCAAAAATAATAACGCATACCTTTTATCCCTCTTACTAATCATCTTATCATCCCATTTCCAGTTCTCCCAATCCTACACCTACAGCAGATGCGCTGCGGCCAGTGTCACCAGCAGAGTCGTCATCATCACGTACATCTACTTGAAACTCGCTGGATTTTTCGATGGCGACCTGGACTCTGCGTTCTTCTACGTCATGAACGTCTTCATCAACTTGTACTGCCTCGTGTACCCATGGACCATTATGTTGTGTCATCGGAAGATCAAAGCTAAGGTGAGGAATTTGTTGAGTTTTTAGAAGGTGTATACAACAAATGTGTTCCAGATCCGCCGCCACCTAGAGCAGTTTTTCCCTAGCCTCCGAGAAGGAAAAATCCGACAAGAGGGCGATGAAAAGACCCTATATACCATTGACGGAAAGCGAATGAACTTTGGCAACACGGAAGACCATTTCAATCAGCTCCATCAGTTCTGGAGTATATCCCCGTTGCCGTCACCGAAACTACCTAGAAATGCCTAGATAGACATAACGGGCTATTTTATTAAGAACAACGACAACGAATAAATATTTTGAATAAAACGAGAGAGTATTTGTCTTCTGAACACATATGAATGGCCAGATTGAATCGACGCCTGTTCCATATTTCCCTATTCAAATCTAATCATGACCAGACCCGCTCTCCTCTGGACGCCTACCTTCCCCGCGTTCCTTCTTCCCCTCCTTCGTCATCCGTTTCCTTCCTTCCTCTCCGCCCAGTCCGTCCACCGATTCCATCTTTAATCTATAATTAGAGCCTTCTCTCCGTCTTCCCAGTCGACATTTACTCATATTCCCCAGCGACCATCTCGGCTCAGCTGATCACATTCATCATCCGGTACTCGGCCATTTTGTTGATAAGCGAGACGAGCGAGTTCACAGCGATTACTTTTCCGTATATAACGAGCTCATTAGTGGTTCACAACCCGCATTCCACTTCTTTTTGTCGCTTTCTTTCCACACTTTCATAATCCTTTTCACTCTTTCGGTTATCAGTCCGCTTTCCAGCTATGGGTTCTTACGGAAACAGCGCTTGTGTGCCGTACAAAAACAACTTATGGTGGCTGCCGGTCGTCGTGCTCCAGTTCGTCATCGTCATCGCCGGATGCATTTCTCATTGTGTTTTTATGAGATTGGCAGTGATAAAGGAGAGATTCGGATGGTATACAAGGTACGTTAAGCCGGGACGAGTTCACTGCCCATTTGAGACCTAGCCCACCGACCTTGAAAACTCTTCACTAGTACTTTCCAGAATCACGTTCGCCTTCATCTCCTTCCAAATGTTCATCATGCTTCTGACGTCAACCGGCGCGTTCCTGATGACTCTGGCGGCTGGAAAACTCATCGAGGACTGCGAAGTCAGCTCGATCGAACTGCGAAAAATGCTCCTTTACGCGCACTCCTTCGGGGAATACTTCTTCGTCGTCTGTGAGCTCCTGGGCACCATTGAACGTGTGCTCTCCACGTACTACATGGATTTCTGCACATCCACCCACTTCCCAACGCTCTTTTTCGTATGGTTGGTGGCTGGAGTGATGCTGTCTTGCGGCTACATCTATTGCATTCGCATCGCATTTGAGAAGACACTCTTCGCCATCGGATTCGGCACCCTGACGCTGATCGAAGTGACCAATGGAGCGCTGGTCTTCTTCCTTCTCTACGCTGCAAAACGCATGTATCGCACCCAGAAGGATGCTGATTTGAATATCCGCTACAATGTCAGTAACTACTGTACCCCTTATCAATTATCCCATCACCTCCTTTCAGTTCTCCCGCTCCTACACCTACAGCAGATGCGCCGCAGCCAGTGTCATTGCCCGTGTGATCTTCATCACATATGTCTACATGAAACTCGCCGGTTTCTTTGATGGCGATCTGGACTCTCCATTCTTCTACGTCATGAACGTCTTCATCAACACGTACTGTCTCGTGTACCCATGGACCATCATGCTGAGCCATCCGAGAATCAAACCGCAGATTCGCCAGTACCTGGAGGCCAGTTTCCCGTGTTTCCGCAAGTCCCAAGTTCAACAAGAGGGCACCAATAAAGCCATCTTCACCATCGACGGAAAACAAATGAATCACAGCACGGCGTACGACCATTTCAATCAGCTCAGCCAATTCTGGGACATCCCGTCGACCTTAAAATCGAAATTGCCACCTCTCCATCCGCAATGATCATTTGTGTCATTGTCCTGTCTAGCAACTCATTTTATGTACTGTCCGCCTCTTTTCTTGTGTTTTACAACCTATAAAAATGAAGAGGAAAGAGGGAAAGAGCCCACGTGCTGATAGGTGCCACGGTGCACACATACATACGTTTTTTATCAGTCAGTGGAGGAGAGGAAAGGGAGCAAGAAGGAATTCCGATTTGTTTGAAGTGGAGTGGAAGCAATAATTTCTCGCTTCTCGTTTCTCCCTTTTTTCTTTGGTTTGGTTCCGCCTTACTCCTTATTCCCCTTTACTCCTACTAGCTAGCCACCCTAAAATAGCCGCTTCAAGATGAAGAAGATCAACTGGGACACGACACGCACCGCCGTCGCTTTCTTGTGAGTCTCATGATATCCTCTACCCCCCTCCTTTCCCACTTTTGCAAGCCATAATCAAACCAAACCAAACCGAACCCCCAAATTATGTCCGAGCACAAAACCAAATTCTAGTCTACTGGGACTCTGCAATAATTACGGGTATGTCATCATGCTGAGCGCCGCCGAGGATATTCTGAGTCAACAACACGGAAAGAATAAGACGACGACAGTCGACGCGTGTTTGGTAGGTGAACCTGCAGAAGACGTTGAGGGACCATGAGACTCTTTCAGCCGAACATCACAGTTCGAGAATGCAAACCGCCAACAGCAGAAGTGCTTCTCTCCGACAACTTGCCGTCGTTGATTGTCAAGCTCACCTTCCCATTCTTCATGGACAGATTCCCGTTTGGGTATGCCCCTTCCGTTTCTCCCCTAAAAACATATTGTCTTTGACAGTCTCCGAGTGGCAGTTGTTTGCCTACTGCAGGCCACCTCGTACTTTGTCGTCGCCTTCTCCGTCTCGATTCCCATGTCTCTCGCCGGTGTGGTCTTTGTGAGTTTAGGAGGTGGATTGGGGGAGATCACCTTTTTGGGACTGTCGGCGCACTATCAAAGGTACCCGGGGGACCATAAACAATGTGTATGGAGAATATTTAGAATCGCAATTGCCGGATGGTCATCTGGAACGGGAATGGCCGGACTCCTCGGCTCGTTCTCCTACGCGTTCCTCACCGAACCGCACATGGCAAATCTAACGCCAAAAGTCGCTCTTTTGATCCAACTCTTCATTCCGGTCCTCTTTGCAATCGCCTACTTCATCCTTCTCGAGAAGCCAGAATCGATATATTCTCCTTCTCTGAATCCGAAGACGTGGATTGTTCCCAAAGGGTATGATGACTTCATTGTCAGCAAGCACAGGGTCCCGCAGCGACAGTTGAGCCCATGGGAGAGAGTTCAGCTGATTGTTGTAAGTTCAAGTGGAAATCAAAATAAGAGTCTGAAAAAATCGCTATTTCCAGCCAATGCTGCACTTGATGATTCCCCTGGCATTCGTCTACATTGGCGAGTACATGATCAACCAAGGAATGACGCAACAGATCGTCTTCGACTGCTCCCACGGCTTCAATCTCTCGCTCCACAGTCAATATCGCTGGTACCAGGTGCTCTATCAGTTCGGAGTCTTCATCTCTCGATCCTCTATCAAACTCATCGAATTGCCAATCTGGGTGCTCTACTTGCTGCCGATTCTGCAGCTCTCCAACATGGTATTCTTTTTCTTCGACGCTTTGTACTGGTTTGTGCCGCATATCGCCATCATCTTCGGTCTCATCATCTTCGAAGGACTCTTCGGAGGATCTTCATATGTTAACACTTTCCATAAGATTCATAACAAGGTCAGTTCGGTGGGAAACTCATTTTTGCTTATCTGAACCGTTTAGGTAGAGCCCAACGTCCGTGAATACTGCCTGTCGGCCGCCTCGATGGGCGACAGCATCGGTGTGAATTTCGCTGCGGGAGTATCAATCCCGCTGCACTATTGGATGTGTGGAAGGCCGTCGCCGAGGTGACAATGACAATGGAAATGTTCATTTTGTTTTGAAGTTGTTATCAGTGCAGTGATAATTGATAACAATATGGAACCGGTCAGATTGCAAAAACAAAGACATAAAGTTTGTTCGCTATTTTTGTGCGTTTGTGGTTGTGCAAGTTGGCTCTTTGGAGTGTTGAGGCGGGGCGGATGGCTCAGCGGATTGTCGGGACGGACGTTTGGGAGACGGATGAGATTGAGATTGAGGTTGAGGAGGTTGACCTTGAGGAGCATGTTGATACGGATCTTGTTGAGGATAAGGAGCTCGAGGAGGATAAGGAGCTTGACCCGGTGCAGCATACGCATGATTCGGCGGATAGGCATACCCATCATAATAGTAATTGTAAGGATCTTGATAGTATGGATCCTGATAGTACGGATCCACTACCACAGGCCCATATGTGTCATAGACAGGTTCCGGCGGTGGAGGATCTCCGCAACAACGACGACAGGATCCGAGACAGACGAAGAGAAGGGTCAAGATGCAGATGAGGAGGATGACGGCGATGATGATGTAGACACCGTACATGGGAAAGGTTCCACCGCCCGGATGATAGTATGGATGGTACTGAAGAAGAATGAACGGGTGATAGACTAACAAACGGTATTATGAAGGTACTAACCCACGAATAGTGATATGGTGCAGCGACGACGACAGGAGCTACATAGACCGGACGAGCGTAGACCGGACGAGCGTAGACTATAGCCGGCCGAGCAACGTAGGGACGATAGCGGGGACGGTAGGCCATTTTAGATGACAAAACGAGAAATGAAAGAGTAAAGAATTCTAGAATCGAAATAGAAAGAATTGGGAAGAATAACACGGGTTTATTTAGAAAAAAACGAGAGTCAATTATTAGTCTTAGTCTTCGGAGCGTTTCTGTTTCTGTTTCTTGTTTGAGTTGTTTGAGTTCTTCGTTGACGCCTTAGTATCAGATTTTTCATTCTCATTCTCAGTTTCCACCTGGGAACTAGTTGGGGATGGTCCAATTTCGAGGATACTCGACGTCTTCTTGGAAGACTTTGATGACTCTTTGGAAGACGACTTTTGAGCAGATGAACTCTCTACATTCGCTGCAGGACCCGAGCCATTTACCGGAGCCACTGGATTCTCGTGATACG
>LR573107.1:0-14532 GCA_900536345.3 Caenorhabditis sp. 39 LS-2015 | reverse complement strand
GGTTGGGACAAGCTGAAAGAAGCACCTCTGGTAAACCGTTTACAATTAAATTTATTTCACCGGATTCTCCAAATTTTTCAAGTTTAATTCCAGCCAATTCCAATTTAATTCACATTGTTTCCGTTTTTTGCAAAGTTTTCAATTTTCTTCCGATTTAATTCACAAATGGGTTTTGAATTAAATGGAACTAAATTTGATTCTTTATTTCCACAATTTAATTCTAAACGGTTGACTTTCCAATTTTATTCATATTTTTTTCCGTTAATTTTCCAATTTTTTCAGATTTTATTGCAAACGGTTTTCCAGAGACTATTGAATATTCGGGAGGCGGTCAGCGAATCTCTCGTTTTCCCTCAAAATTTCACGTTATCCACTTTTTCTTTGCTATTCAAATCAAATTAAAAATCAAGTTTCCAGCGTATTTTCTAGCCGAGAATACGGTTTTTTCTCATTTTGCTCTGAATTTTGCCGTTTCCAGGTATTTTTATCAGTCAATAGCTTGCAAATGTTGTTTTTCTATGCATTCTCGTTGACTCCGACAGGATATTTTCCAAGTTGCATTAGAAAAATCAATGTTTCGAAATTAGAAGCGGAATTGGCGAAAATTGACAATTCAAGCTGCTTTTCTGATAAGGAAGAAACAAAATGGAAATGCGAATGCAATTTTTTGCGAAAACCTGGAAAACCCAACAAAAATGCGCGATCCAACCCAGATTTTTGAATTTCATTGTGCAAAATAATAGTGAAAAGAAGAACACGGTGTCCAGCACTTCCAACGCGCAAAAGAGGCGCTTCCTGGAGCAATTTCAACCATTTCTGTCTAACAAAGCGCTGCGTAATTCTGGAGTGTCGTACGAGTCGCAGACTAGACTTAACTTCTTCCCCGCTTTCAGGCGAAAATAACTGATTTTTTTCAAAGGAAAGCTTCAGAAGATATGTAACGTCTTCAGCCTTCAGATTCCAAATTCTGACGTCTTCTTAACCTTTTTTCGGAGTTTTTGCTTCAGATTCACAGTCAGATGACAAGATCTACACATCTGAACGTCTCCTATTCAGTTCCCCCCTAGTCTCCAAGAGTCTCCAGAATTCTGACGTCTTCTCACTCCTCACTCCCTCACCTTCACCTCCTCTCAATTGGTCCCCCAAGGTCTCGATCAAAACAGGTACACGCTCAATTTGGAGATAAGCGGACCAACTCTTGTCATTTCTGACGATAATTTTTGTTTGAATTGATTTGTTGAAATTTTTGAAATTTTTTGTTTTTTGGTGAAAATTGAGACGAGGTCAAACTAGTTCTGGGGGAAACTTTTGGAGTTTAGAAAAACAAGAAAACTTTATTAAAAAAACAGAAATCCAACTCAAAAGGCGTTACAAATCCAAAAAAACCAAAAGAAAACAACGAAAAAAATTAAACAAAACAAATCGATAATTTAGAATTAGCCATTGAAAACTGTTCCGACGAAAACGATGAATACGGACCAGAGGAACATCAATGTGAAGCAGATTGCATATTCGATCGTCTTTTCCCCCAGCGATTTGTTCTTTGGATTCTGATGGATGTTTGGGACGTCTCCTGGAGCTTCTGAAACTTCGGAAGCTGGAGAAGACGTGGAGGCTACTTCTGGAGTCTCGAGTTCCGAAGTGAGATCTTCTGAAGACGTGGACGTGGCTCCAGAATCCTCCGATCTGATGATGGCGACTCCAGAAGTCTCGACTTCCTCTTCCGAACTGAGATCGTCGTCTGAAGCCGTCCCTCTCATCCGTACAACTTCAAATCCTCGATAAACCTGATTCTCTTCTTCCGATTTCAGATCGTCTTCGTCTTCGTCTTGGTCTCCATCTGAATCGTCTCCAGAATCCTCAGAAGACAGTGTCACATCGTAGTCGTAATCTCTGTCCTCTTCTTCCGATCTCTCCTCCTCATCATTATCAACAATTCTCTCCAGAATAAACACAAACTCATCCTCAAATTCGGCGCGAAGAGTGCTCATCGACATTTTGCGTTGGTTGTTGAAAAAAGCTGAAAAAAGAAAATTTTACAAAATGTTAATGCTCAAATTTAGGGAAATTTCAAAGTTGATGGAATATAGTCGGTATGGGTGTCAAAATTTGTCAATTTACATGGAGAATTCGTTTTTTTGCAGTTCTAGAAACAATTGAAAAGCCAGTACGACGCTCCGAAATTACGATTTTGAGCATTTTCTCAAAACGGTCCGATTGTTGAAAAAATGTTGAAGAAAACCATCAGCGTTTTGAGGAGAATAAGGAGGACAAAAAGAGAAAAAAGAATTGTACCGTCCATCCAGACGACCGAATGCGGGAATGAATGAGTCGACGTCGTCAGAAATAATGAGAGGAGAGGTCCGTAAATGGGCGGAGCGTAATTTTGTGCGCAGAGGCGCGCGGTACACCTGCACCATGTACTTTTTTTGATCGAGACCTCGGGGGACCAATTGAGAGGAGGTGAAGGTAAGGGGGTGAGGAGTGAGAAGACGTCAGAATTCTGGAGACTAGGAGGAGACGTTCAGATGTGTAGATCTTGTCATCTGACTGTGAATCTGAAGCAAAAACTAGAAAAAAAGGTTAAGAAGAGGGCAACATTTGGAATCTGAAGGTTGAAGACATCACATATCTTCTGGAGCTTTCCTTCGAAAAAAATCAGTTATTTTCGCTGCCGCACTTTTTTTGAAAGCGGGGAGGAAGTGAAAGCTAGTCTGCGACTCGTACGACACTCCAGAATTACGCAGCGCTTTGTTAGACAGAAATTGTTGAAATTACGCCAACAAGCGCCTCTTTTGCGCGTGATACTTTTTTTGATCAAGAAACCAGCTTGAATTCACAACTTTCTCCAGTTCCTCTTCTAATTTCAAAGAATTGATTTTTCTAATGCAACCTGGAGAATATCCTGTCGGAGTCAGCGAGAATGCATATAAAAACAACATTTGCAAGCTATTGACTGATAAAAATACCTGGAAACGGCAAAATTCAGAGCAAAATGGGAAAAATCGTATTCTCGGCTAGAAAACTTTCGGAAATCTGGAATAACCAATGAAAATACGCTGGAAACTCGAATTTTAATTTGATTTAAATAGCAAAGAAAAAGTGGAAACCGTGAAATTTTTGAGGCAAAACCGAGAAATTCGCTGACCGCCTCCCGAATAATCAATAGTCCTTTACCAGCTTACTTTTCCCATCACCACCAACGACAATATCCCGAAAAGCACGTTAAATGGAAAAAACTCGAGTCTTTCAAAATCCTGGAAAACTCAACGAAAACGCAAACCCCCAAAAATCCAACCCAGATTTTTGAATTTCATTGTGCAAAATAATAGTGAAAAGAAGACCACGGTGTCCAGCACTTCCAACGCGCAAAAGAGGCGCTTGCTGGAGCAATTTCAACCATTTCTGTCTAACAAAGCGCTGCGTAATTATGGAGTGTCGTACGAGTCGCAGACTAGCTTTAACTTCTTCCCCGCTTTCAGGCGAAAATAACTGCTTTTTTTCAAAGAAAAGCTCCAGAAGATATGTGACGTCTTCAACTTTCAGATTCCAAATGTTGCCCTCTTCTTAACCTTTTTTCGGAGTTTTTGCTTCAGATTCACAGTCAGATGACAAGATCTACACATCTGAACGTCTCCTATTCAGCCCCCCCCCCCCTAGTCTCCAAGAGTCTCCAGAATTCTTTTCTTCACCTCCTCTCAATTGGTCCCCCAAGGTCTTGATCAAAAAATGTACATGGTGCAGGTGCACCTCTGCGCACCAAGGTACGCTCCGCCCATTTACGGAACTCTCCTCTCAGCATCTCAGACGATGTCGACTCATTCATTCCCGCATTCGGTCGTCCTGATGGACGGTACGGTTCATTTTGTTTGCTCTTTTTGTCCCCCTTATTCTCTCCCTTATTCTCCTCAAAGCGTCTACGGTTTTTTTCAACGTTTTTTCAACAATTGGACAATTTTGAGAAAATTTTCAAAATCGTAATTTCGGAGCGTCGTACTGGCTTATCAATTGTTTCTACAACTACAAAAACTGAATTCTCCGTGTGAATTGACACATTTTGACACCCATATCGACTATATTCCATCAAGTTAAACTTAAATTTCCCTAATTTTGAGCAAAAAATTATTTTTTCAATTTTATTTTTTCAGCTTTTCCACCAATTCAACGAAATGTCGATGAGCACTCTTCGCGTCAAATGTGAGGATGAGTGTGTGTTTATTCTGGAGAGAGTTGTTGCTAATGATGAGGAGAGATCGGAAGAGGAGGACAGAGACTCTGACTACGATGTGACACTGTCTTCTGAGGATTCTGAAGACGATTCAGATGGTGACGAAGACGAAGACGAAGACGATCTGAAATCGGAAGAAGAGAATCAGGTTAATCGAGGATTTGAAGTTGTACAGATGAGAGGGACGACTTCAGAAGACGATCTCACTTCGGAAGAGGAAGTCGAGACTTCTGGAGTCGCCACCATCAGATCGGAGGCATCTGGAGCGACTTCCACGTCTTCAGAAAATCTCGCTTCGGAACTCGAGACTTCTGAAGTCACCTGCACGTCTTCAGAAGTTGACACTTCCAAATCCGACGCTTCTGAAGCAAAATCTTTGAAAACAACGTCTTCAAAACTCACCACCTTATCATCTGCGGCTTCTGAAGTCGCCTCCACATCTTCTCCGGATTCCATGGCTCCAGAAGCTCCAGAATCTCCAGAAGACGTCCCAACCATGGATCAGAATCCAAAGAACAAATCGCTGACGGAACAGATGATCGAATTGGCATTTTACTTCAGATTGATGTTCCTCTGGGCCGTATTCGTCGTTTTCGTCGGAAAAGTTTTCAATGGCTAATTCTAAATTATCGATTTTTTTTTGTTTAATTTTCTTCGTTGTTTTCTTTCGGTTTTTTGGGTTTTTTGGATTTGTACCGCCTTTTGAATTGAATTTCTGTTTTTTTAATAAATATTTCTTGTTTTTTTTAGTTCGAACTCGTCTCAATTTTCACAAAAAACAAACAATTTTCCAACATTTCAACAAATTAATTCAAATTTTGACAATTGACAACAAATTCAGAGAATTCTCTGATATCCAACACGCATATCACTGGTAAAAATGACAAGAGTTGATCCGCTAATCTCCAAATAGAACATTCCGAAGTTTGGCGCCATGATATCAATCTGTCCGTCATCGGAAACCTTGCACATACTGGTTCCCGCGCGGACATCGGCGATAACGACGTCACTGCCTGAATCCGAGCTGCGATGCTTCCATCTCAGATTGTTATCGTCGATCGTGAATGTCTGAACTTCGATGAGCCATCTGAAGCCGTAGCAGGTGAGACGTTCGGCCTTGGGTCCGGAAGTCTTTCTCCAACTTCCCTCCAAGTCAGCCAGCGTCAGATGGAACGTGCTTTTCGGGATATTGTCGTTGGTATTGATGGTTGGGGGAAGCTGAAAGAAAAAAAATCGAAAGTTGCCATCAAAATCACGTGGAGAAACATCCGTCATCTGCTCCGCCAATAATCGGCAAGCTAGCCGCAATTTTCAACAATTTTCAGCGATTTTCAACGAAATTCATTCAAATTTCTCAAATTTCTCAACTTCTTTGACTTTCTGTGGTATTCCCCACCCAAAACCGACAAAATCCCGATTTCCGACCGTAAAATCTCTGCGAAACCAGCATTTCCCTCAAAAATCGATACCTTCTCTCCGTCCTCCAGCTGCTTCTTCTTCATCTCTCCAATATCGAGGCGAATCAAGAAAACTTCATCGATGATTCGTTTCAGCGTCGCCTCTGGTAAATATCGATTGGAATTAAATTTTCTTCTATTGAAATATCTTCCAATTTCTTCATAATTTATTCCAGTTCTTTCCAATTTAATTCCAGAAACGGTTTTGGAATTATTTTAACGGAATTCGATTTAATTCCAAACTTTCAAAATTTAATTCAAACTGGTGATATCTTCCAGTTTCGTCAAATTTAATTCCGAACGATTTACCTGATGCCTTCTGCTCCACGTCTCTTCGAGCCGCTTCAGAATCCATCGCCTTCAGAATCTCCGTCTTCATTTCAACCATTTCGCCGCGAATTTTCAGAATTTCTTGGAGAATCTTTTGATTATTCGACTCCGGAATGAACGTGTTCTGCAGAAAAATCGATATTTCACTGATTTTCTCGATTTTCTCACGATTCTCAGCTCATCTCTGATTCCGGTCGTTTCTTGACGAAGCTTCTGGAACTCGGCCATCTTCTCGGCGGCAGTGTCTTCGGATTGAGTCATTTGGTCTGAAAATTTGGAAATTTTAAAAGAAATTGAGGAAAACTTGAAAATAAAAAAAATTTGAGCCAAAAACCCACAAAAAGCTGGAAAATGAGCAATTGCTCAGTGTAAGTTTGCCAACTCTGCAAGTGCGCTCCATTGAGAATTTTCTGAAAGCCCTGTAATTTTTTAAAATATTCCAAGCAAGTTTTGATGATTGGACTCAAAAATTCTACCGAAAATCGGGGAAAATTAAAAGTTTCAAAAAAATAATAATTAAAAGTCAGTTTTATAAGCAAACACAATGAATAAATACAGAATCAAAAATTTTCAAAATGAAATAAAAATGAAAATAATCACAAAACCTTCTGAAAAATCTTTCCATTTCCAACATCGAGTCGTCCAGTTCCACTGTCCACCCGCATTTTAATCAAACATTTCAGAAATTCGTCCATCGAATATTGATTTTTTATGGGCGCTTTTCGGATCGGCAAGTTGTCCTGGTATCGGACCAGAATTCCATCGGATTTCTTCTCGAATTTTCGGAATTTGAAGCAGGTGGCGGAGTGTTCCGAGGAGATCAATTGCCATGTTCCGTTGATGTCCGGCAGGGTTGCTGGCTGCCAGTTTTCGAGGTTCTGGAGGAAAAATCGATGAAATTGTATTGAATTGTATTGAATTCCTTCGTTTCCAGCACCCCGACGTTTCGCAACCAAGCTATTACCTGTTTAACGCAGAGGTAGCCCGGCGGAAGAGTTTTTTCAGAGTTCGGCCACCGGGTGGAACCTAGGCCAACCTTAGTGTAGATTTACGAGACGTTCAGCAATTTATTCATTTTTAAAGCGGATTTCGCCGATTTTTCCCGTTTTTCGTCAACATTTTGCATTTTTTCCTTTATTTTTCGTTTAATAAAATTAAAAAACTGATTTCTATCGCATTTCTGTTCACTTTTCCCGGTTTTTGACAGCTTCCGAGTCAAAAATTCGATTTCTACAAAATTTGACGGTTTTCTCCATTTTCGCTCTGAATATTATCGTTGGCCTGTTCCGCCGGTGGCCGAACTCTGAAAAAAACTCATCCCCCGGGCTACCTTCGCGTGAAACAGGTAATACATAGTTGCGAAACGTCGGGGACATCAAAAATCAATCAATAACCACTATTTTGACCGAAATTTCGAAAAATTCAGATTTTGGAGTTTTTAGGCAAAAACCAACCTTGATTTTATCGATTTTCTTCGTTTTCTCACTGTTCTTCACCTGAACCTCCGCCGCCTTTCTCCTCTTGGTCTTCTTCTTCTTCTCAGGCGTAGATTTTGGCTTCCCTATCGATTTTTCTTCAATTTCCACTTTTTTCTCGACCTTTTCGACATTTTCCGCCTTTTTCAACTCCCCAACTTCCATTCGAATCGCTCTGAGCTCTTCCAGAATCGCAGAGTTGGATGAACAGCAGGAATCGGCGAGTTGAGTGGAAAATGCCTGAAATTTACGAGTTTCAGGGGAAAATTCAAAGTTTTGGATGGTTTTATGGTTATTTTTCAGTTAAAAATGACAAATATAGAGTGATTTCTTCGATTTTCGCTGGATTTATCGATTTTATCGCGAATTTTTGAAAAAATAGCGAAAATTTCGGGAAAATCCATGAAAATCACTTGAAAAATAACTTCATCATCCCATTTTCTCATTTTTTATGGGGAAAAAAATTATAAAAAATTAAAAAATTCCAAAAAAATCCCAAACCTGTTGCTCCTCGATTCCCACCAGATTCTCCCTGATTTCCCCAACTTCTCGCCGCAAATTCGCCAATTCCTCGCGAATTTCCGCATTTGTCTGCATCGTCGCCCGATTTTCCGTCTTCAGAATCTCCAGAAGTTCCTTGAAGAAGTCCGCCTGATATTCTTGCGTTCTGACCATTTTTTCCATGTCTTTTCGGATCGATTGGAACTGTTCGATGAGGAATTGCTGCGGAACTGATGGAGGCGTCGGTGAATCGATCGAATTTGATGGGAAGGGAGATGTGGAAGTGTCGGACTAAAAAAAATTTCCAAAAATTCAAATTTTCCTATTTTTTTAATTACCAGCGGCGTCGTCCGATCTTTTTCTGCATGGACATCTCGAAAACGTTCTTTGTCCTTCAATTGTGAGTAGTTTTGCATCTTTTCGGAAGAATTTTAGCTGGAAAATCGGCGTTTTCAAGCCCAAATGAACACAAAAATGAAAAATAGACGGCTATGCAATCGCGCTCCCCGGCGAATATTCGGTGGCCGTGGACGGGGGATATTTACGGGCGCCGGCCGTGTACTTCTCGAGGAAAAGAGTTTTTTTCCATTTTTTTTTTCTGCGCAACGAATATTTAGTTTCTTTTTAGTTATTTTCAGGGTTGTTTCAGAATTTTAGATGGATTTTCAGTCGAGAAATAATCAATATGGCTAAAAACCATTAGTAGAATAAACTGATAAGCCAAAATTTTTTTCAAATTTATTGAAAACAGCGGAAATTCAACAGTTCAACAACAACAACAACAAGGGTAAAAATTCAACAAAACCAGTATTTTCCTAGTTTATCTTACGATAAACTCCACTCAAATCGCCCTTATCACAAATGTAAAGCTTCGAATTTTCGATATGGTAAGTTCTGCTTCCATCTTTCAGTCGATTGTTTGACGTTTCAAAAATATCGATTGAATCGAAATATTCGGAGAAAAATCGATTATCAGAACAAAAATCTGCAATTCCCTCATCGTTTCGCTCAAACTTTCTGAACTTGTCCATCGAACCGACCAGGTCTGACTCCAGCTCCCATTCGCCGAGAATCTCCTCGGCAATCGGCTTCATCATTTTCGCTTTCATCTCAACCATTTCCTTTCGAATCTCACGAAGTTCCTCGAGAATCGATCGATTTACGTCCTCTTGAAGCGTCAATTTCTCCTTCATTTCACGCACTTCATTCGTCAATTCAGCAGAATTCGCTCGACTCGCTTCCAGATCTTCGATCAATCGAGTCACTTGAGCCTCCTGCTTCTTCTGATCTTCGCCAGCTTCTTCTCGGGTCTCCAGAATCTCACGTATCGCTTGCAGCTCCTTGAGCACTTCAATATTCGATGTGCGACGAGAATCGGCGAGTTGGAATGTCTGAAACACGCTTTATTAGTGGCAGTTTCGAATTTAATCTCACATTTGTCAATTTATCATTCATTCCAGCAGTTTCCTTTCGAAGTTTCTGAAACTCGGCGATCGGATCAGCGGACGACTTGTTCTCACTCATTTCTGCATCAAATCGGGCTCTTTTTCTGTCTTCACTTGACATATTTGACACTGTGAGAAGGTGACTGAAGTCTGCAAGTATGTTCTACTGAAAAACTGAATTCAAAAAATTTAGGTGGGAAATATTCAGAAATGGTAAAAACCGTTAGGAGAGAAATTGTAAATGAAACCAAACATATTTTCAAATTTATCAAACAAAACGGAAAATCAACAATTCAACAACAACAAAAAATTGATAAAACCAATATTTTCCTAGTTAATCTTACGATAAACTCCACTCAAAACGCCATCATCACAAATGTGAAGCTTCGATTTTTCGATATGGTAACTTCTGTCTCCATAGTTAAGTTGATGGTTTGACGTTTCAAAAATATCGATTGAATCGAAATATTCGGAGAAAAATCGATTATCAGAATAAAAATCTGCAATTCCCTCATTGTTTCGCTCAAACTTTCTGAACTTGAACATCCAATCGGTCAGGTCTGACACCAGCTCCCATTCGCCGATAATCTCATCGACGATCGACTTTTGAACATTGCGATTGCGATAATAAGTGGCTGGTTTTCTTTTTCGAATTTCGCTCTTCGAATTGGGGTTGATCTCCGCCATTTCCTTTCGAATCGCGCGAAGTTCCTCGAGAATCGATCGATTCACGTCCTCCTGATGGGTCAGTTTGTCCTTCATTTCTGCAGAGCCCTTCTTTAATTCCTCGACTTCCGCTCGAATCGTTTTCAGCTCTTTGAGCACTTCGATGTTCGATTTGTGGCAATCGGTGAGTTGGAATGTCTAAAACACCCATTTTCAGTGGCAGTTTCGAATTAAACATGGATCTTACATTCGTCAACTTATCACTCATTCCGACAGTTTCCAGTCGAAGTTTCTGAAACTCAGCGATCGAATCCATCGGCTTGTTATCAGTCATTTCTGTACGAAATCGGGCTCAAACGGAATTTAAGAATTTTTAATATATTGGTGAAAAATATTTCGAATGGGTATTCAAATAAAAACCATTAGTACAGTAAGCGAAACCAAGAATTTTTCCAAATTTATTGAAATGTTTTTTTTAGCAACAAAAGCACGCCAGCAACAACAAGAGTTATATCGATAAAATCGACAAAACCAATGCCCTCCCATTCGCCGATAATCCCGTCGACAATAGGCTTTGTCACTTTCCTCTCCGCCATTTCCATTCGAATCTCTCGAAGTTCCTCGAGAATCGATCGATTCACGTATTCCAGATGCGTCAGTTTGTCCTTCGTTTCTGCAGAATTCTTCTCGGAGCTCGCGATAATTTCGAACACTTGATCTGCTTGAGCCTCCTGCTCCTTCCTATCTTCTGCATCTTCTTCTCGCATCTCCAGGATCTCTTTGCGAATTCCGTGGAGCTCCTTGAGCACTTCAATGTTCGATGTGCGACGGAAATCGGCAAGTTGGAATGTCTGAAAACACATGTTTGGTTTCGAATTGATTATTAATCTTACTTTCGTCAACTTATCACTCATCCCAGCTGTTTCCAGTCGAAGTTTCTGGAACTCAGCGATCGGATCCGTCATTTCTGCGTAAAATCGCGCTTTTCTCGAGAAAAAAGCTCAACATTTTGAGATTTTTAAGCTGAGCAAGCGACAAAAGTCTGCAAGATCGCTCCAATGAGAAACTGAATTCAAAACATTTAAATATGTTGAAAAATATTTGGAATGGATGAAAACCATTGGTAAATACAGTAGTGTGAAATTTCGCGAAACCCAAAAACTGTTCAAAATTTATCGAACAAAACGGGCAATCGATAAATAATTAAACAACAACAGCAAGAGCGATATATCGAGAAAATCGATAAAACCCCTAGATTATCTTCCGATAAATTGCAAGGGGATCGCCCTTATCACTAATGTGAAGGTCTGTGTTTTCGATATAATAACTTTTGTCTCCATCAATCAATCGATTGCTAAAAGTTTTGGAAATATGGATCGAATTGGAAGGATCCGAGAAAACTTGATTGCAAGAGCAAAATTCTTCAATTCTGTCATCGTTTCGCTCGAACTTTCTGAACGTGTCCATCCAACCGTTCATGTCGGACACCAGCACCCATTCGCCGATAATCTCCTCGACAATCGACTGTTGTGTCACATTAGATTTCATCTCCGCCACTTCCTTTCGAATTGCTCGAAGTTCCGCGAGAATCAATCCATTCATGAGCTCCTGATGCGTCAATTTCTGCTTCATTTCACCAATTTCATTCGTCAAAGCAACAGAATTCTTCTCGGAATTCGCGTTCGCTGCTCGGCTCGCTTCCAGATCTTCGAGCAATCGATTTGCTTGAGTCTCCTGTTTCTTTTTGTCTTCTGCACCTTCTTCTCGCATCTCCTGGATCTCTTTGCGAATCCCGTCGAGCCCCTTGAGCACTTCGATATTCGATGTGCGACGAGAATCGGCGAGTTGGAATGTCTGAAAACACACATTTTAAAATATATTTACAGTGGCAGTTTCGAATCGAATATTGATCTTACATTCGTCAACTTATCACTCATTCCCGCGGTTTCCAGTCGAAGTTTCTGGAACTCAGCGATCGGGTCCGTTGGCTTGTTATCAGTCATTTCAGCTTAAAATCGGGCTCTTTTTTAGAACTATTACTTGAGGAGACTGAAGTCTGCAAGATTGCTTCAATGAGAAACTAAATTCAAAGAAATTCGGTTGAAAAATATTTTACAATTAAATAGTAGAATGGCTAAAAACCGTTGGCACAGCGATTTCAAATGAAACCAAACATTTTTTAAATTCATGGAACAAAATGAAAATTCAACAATTCAACAACAACATAAAAATTGATAAAACAAATATTTTCCTAGTTCATCTTATGATAAACGGCTCTCAAAACGTCCTTATGATAAAGATGAAGCTTCGAGTTTTCAACATGATAACTTCTGTTTCCGTTAATCAGCCTATTGTTGACAACAGAAATGGGAATATCGAGTGTGAGACGAACATACGAAAAAGTTCGACGATCGCTATGAATCTCTACTATTTTTTCATTGTTCCGCTTAAATTTCCTGAACTTGGCGAAGGGCAACATAACTAGGTTTTCCACCAATTCCCATCCGCCGATAATCTCCTCGACAATCGATTTTGGCATAGTCATGTGCACTTTCATAATCGCCATTTCCTTTCGAATTGCTCGAAGTTCCTCGAGAATCGATCGATTCACGTCCTCTTGATGCGCCATTTTCTCCTTCATTTCACGAACTCCATTTGTCTCCAGAATCTCACGTATCGCTTGCAGCTCCGTGAGCACTTCAATATTCGATGAGGGACGGGAATCGGCGAGTTGGAATGTCTGAAACACACATTTTCAGTGGCAGTTTCGGATTGGATATTGATCTTACATTTGTCAATTGATCACTCATTCCAGCGGTTTCCAGCCGAAGTTTCTGGAACTCGGCGATCGGATCCGTCGGCGGCTTGTTCTCACTCATTTTAGCATAAAATCGGGATCTTTTTTGGAACTTTTAGCTTGAACAAGCTTGAGAAAGTGACTGAAGTCTGCAAGTTCAATGAGAAACTGAATTCGAAAAAATTCGGTTGAAAAATATTTGAATAAATAGAATGGATAAAAACCGTTGACACAGCAATTTAACCAAGGTCAGCAAAAAAATTCAGAAAACAATTTAACAAATCAACAATATAACAACATTCAAAACTTTAAAAAATCAACAAAAAAAACGCCTAGTGAACTCGATAATAAATCGTGTATTCCTCGCCACCATAATCCACAAAAAGCACATCGTGTCCCTCCATTTCCCGTCCAACACCGAACGTCTCCAATCGATCGCCGACCAGCGAGCTGTCAATGTCGATATAGTCGACATAGACGGGGTATTGCTGATAATTGCCACCGGGTCTGCCTTGAGCGGTCGCCTTGCTGTCCGAGTATCGTTCGATGATCTGATCGCCGCGTCGTTCGAAATGACAAAATCGGTCGCCGGTCGAGTAGGGTTCGTGATGCTTCCATAGGCCGATGATGTCTTCGACGATGGTTGAAGCATCGAAATCCGACTCATCCATGTCGCCCACTCGCTGATAAAGGTCATCCACGTCTTTGCACATTTTCTCGACTTTTTTCTGGATTTCCTGCCCCTTCTCCAGGTTCTCTATCTTCTCCATCGCCAACTTCTGCTCATCCCGAATCTCTTTCTGCATCTTCTGAATCGCCGCCAACGTCTCCAGAATCGTCCGATTCTCCTCCTTCAACGTCTTCAGCAACTCCACGGAAACCTGCTCTTGCTGCTCCTGCTTCTCCTTGATCTTCTGCATTTCCGCCGTTTGATCATCGACTTTTTCTTCTAGATTCTCGACGATCAGCTGCTGATCGGCGATCAACGTGATTTTCGTTCCGACTTGATCGGTGAGCAGTTCGACGGCTTCGAGAAGTTGTGTTAGTGACATAGTTGTGTGATTCTGCAAAAAATCAGAGAAAGGTGGGGAATTGAATGGAAAATTGACAAATATTGGCTGGAAATTTTGGAAAACCAATCGGAATAAATAAATACATGAAGAAACGAGAAAGAATCAATCACACCAATTCATAAATATTTCAAAATAAGATTATTTACATAATTATTATTATATTTCACAAACATGGTCACTTCCACCGTCTGAAAACCGTTCTGGTTACGGTTCCCCACCTATAGTTCGATACGACGTACAACTTTCGGTTCTCAATGTACATATCGACCATTTCGGACTCACAAGGAATATTAAAATGGTTATCATCGGTCAATATATCGGCTATTTTATGATCCTGGTACGGATAGTTCTTGTAGTCGCTGCGGTCTCCAATGGCTCTCGACCAAATCAAAAGATAGTCGTCGTCTCGTTCGAATTTGAAGAAATGGAACGCCTGCCTGTGATGAGAGTTCGACAAAATGGGGTGCAACACCCGATAGAACTCGGGACAAAATAGAGTGTAGCAAAAAGGTGGCGCTTTGGGACAAAAGCGGGTGATGTTTTGTGCAATCACCGCCACG
>LR573075.1:0-11076 GCA_900536345.3 Caenorhabditis sp. 39 LS-2015 | reverse complement strand
CACTAAACGACGTTCGTTTTCTAATTTTCTAACAACAAATGACAAATTTTAGGTGGTCGAAAAGCAAGAAATGAAGTGGAAAGGCCGCAACCCATCCGGCGAAACTGGATGGTTCCCGAAAAGCTATGTCAAGGAGATGGGCGGCACCGGCTCGCCGAGCACCACATCGCCAGCGAAATCGGCTGTAGCGTCGCCGCAAGGGGTTAATGGAGGAGGAGGAGGAGCGCAGTACGATGTGGTTCCGGCGGATTTGTCGTTTGCAGGTGAGAAATTGGTGGGCAAGCGGTAGGTAAGGGTTAGGCAAGGATTAGCCAACCACTGCCCAAACCCACTTTTCCACCTCAAAATTCCGCATTTCTAGCTAGTTAATTGGTATGTTAGGATTAGGTAACCACTAGGCAAGGATTAGGCAACCACTAACCAACCACTGCCCAAACCCACTTTTCCACCTCAAAATTTCTCATTTCTAGCTAGTTAATTGGTATGTTAGGATTAGGTAACCACTAACCAACCAACCCTAATTTCCAGCCGCCGCCGACGACATCTACACGGTCATCTACGATTTTGAAGCCGTCGAGCCGACGGACTTGCCGCTGAGTGTCGGTGACACTATTCAGGTCCTTGAGAAGTGAGTGTGTGCTCTTGACATTTATTTTCGCCGTTTTCCTCTTATTTTTCACATTTTTCACATTTTTCATCGATTTCACTGCTTTTTTCGCAGTTCTAGCTCATTTTGATGCCAAAACGACGAATTTCTGGGTAGAGTTTCACGAAATTTACAATTTGGGTCTCGCCACGACCCACGGCATCCAATAACTCTATTTTCCACTTCCAGAAACGACGAATGGTGGAAAGGACGGTGCAACGGAAAAGAGGGCATTTTCCCGGCGAACTACGTCGAAAAAACCGCCGCCGCCCAAGCCACGCCCACTTCTCAAGCCCCGCCCACCACCGCTACAACCACAGCAGCACCTACAGTAATCTGTGAAGCCAAAGTGATTGTGGACTTCACGGCATCGGCGCCGAATCAGCTGGCCATAAAAGTCGGAGAAACGGTGAAAGTTCGAGAGAAATCGGCGGCCGGATGGTGGGAAGGAGAGCTGATCAGAGACGGAAAGCCGGCGGCTGGATGGTTCCCAGGGGACTATGTCAAGGTGGTCGAGGTGAGCGGAATTTCCACTTTGAAATTGATTTTTTCCAATTTTCCATCGAAATCCCATGATTTTCAACCAAAAATCGATATGGTACTCCGATATTTCGCAATGCGACGTTTCGCAACCCAAACGCTAGGAAAATTATTTGATTTGAAGTTGGGGAAAGCATTTTAGAGAAACAACTCGGGTTGCGAAACGTTACAGTTGCGAAATTCAATTTTCCAATGTTGCAAATGGAATTTTGACTTTGGAACTGTTTCTTTTTCATATTTCCATCAAAATCCGACGATTTTCAACAAAAAATCGATACAGCATTGCTAAACAATGCGCTTCGGAACAACGGAGTGTTGTAATTCTTGTTTTTCTCGTTTTTTCGCTTTTTTTTACGGTTTTGATGGAATGAAATGGAATAACGGAAAAAATCGATATATTCTGTTGGAATCATTGGTGAATCTGTAAAATCAGAAAAAAAAAATAAAAAAATGAATTTTAATTTTTTTAAATTCATCTAGTCTGAGTACTTATGGTTTCGACCAGGCTTGGTCGGTAACGCCTTTTCGGAAATTTCCGAACCGACTTTTTTTCAGAAATTTTTTTCGGAAACGGTAGAACCAAAAAAAATTTCCGAATGATTTTTCGGTATTCGGTATTTCCGAAAAATAACTTGGGTCCAAAGATTCCGAAGTTTTTTTTTCCAGAAAATCATAGTTAAAACTCTGAATTTTTCTAGAAACAACATTGGAAGGTGTCCAGACATGGATATTTTGCAAAATGCACGCAGATTTTCGGGTTTTGTTTCCCGAAAATATGGTTTAAAAAACCGATTAAAAGTTCCGGTAAAATTTCCGAATGAAAAAAGTTTCGAAGCGAAAAGTCGGTAAAAGTACCGAAACTGGTCTGAATTTTCCGACTTTTCGGTATTTTCTGTTCCGGTTCCGACCAAGCCTGGTTTCGACTAAAAACGTCATTTAAATTTTGCAACAGCAAATTCAAACGATTTCCAATTTTTTCATTTTCAGACCACCCCAACCTCACCAAAAACCAGCACCACCATCACCCATCCCAAAGCCATCGCCCTCTACGACTACGATGCCTCCCAAGCCGACGAGTTGTCCTTCAAAACCGGCGATACGGTAGTGGTGACGGACCGCTCGGAAGCCGAATGGTGGTCCGGACACCGAGCCGCCGACCCATCCAAATCCGGACTGTTCCCGTCGAATTATGTGAAAATCGAGTGAGAATTTGATGCATAATGTATATTTATTTTTGCTTTGTGAGATTATTTTCTATTTATTTATTTATACGCCCCCGGAATACTGTAGATTGCAAGTTCACTTTTCCCTTTTTAAATCTAGTTGCCTTACACCTTAAGAAATGCATAATACTTAAGTACCATGAACAGATTTATAAGTTTCAGCAATAAATTTATTTAGAATCAATGGGAAGTGCGAGTTGTATCAGTTCAGTGGAGCGCAATTGCTATATTTTGTAGTTGGCGCCTAGGTATTTTTCATTTTTCAAGTTATGGCAGTGGGGCTACGCCACACGTCACGCAGCTTGGTGACAACGTGTGAGAAAGTGAGTGTGGAGACTCCGAGATGGAACTGCAAACTCAACTGTCAGCGTTTGAAAAACCGAATACGTTTTGGTTCTGATAAAAATGAATCTGTTGAAAAATATTCCCGACAAGTTTATACAAAAATTCTAACGATCAAAGACATGATCGAAACGAGTAGAAGGGCTCCAGATGGGAAAGCGAAATGGGCATTGTTCGCCTCTGATTTTGTATTGGCCGTCTCGACTCGACTTTCCGATTTGCCAGTCTCCACTTTTGTAGGAACAGACGATTTAATATTCTTGATAACTCCATTCCCTTGACCTTGAGAAGAAGAAGAAGAAGAAGAAGAAGGAGACGATCCAGACACAGATTGTTTAGTATATTCAATCAGTTCTCCTTTCTTCTTCTCAAGGATTCGAATGTTCTTCGGAGACCACTCGGCTCTGAATGTATTATTAAAGGAGGTGAGACAGGAGTTTTCGAAAAAAAAATTATTTGCTTAAAATGTAGACGCGATATCATCATTCTGGACTGACTAGGTGCGAATTTCTAAATCGCCCTCGTTTTGGAGAAAAAAGCGTGCAAAGTGGTCGTTTTTTTCGAATCGCCGAGCTCGAAATGTCTGCGTACTGCGATTGCATACCGTAGTCCACTCAATAATTGTTGTTTACTTTTTGTTTTTCCCTGATTTTCAGGAGATTTTGAGTGTAATTGATTGAAACATAGGTAAAACCGAAATTATTGTGATGTTTCACCGGAAAACTTCGAGAAGATTACATAAAAACAGAAAAAACAAAACTTAAACAACAATTATTGCGTGGACTACGGTATGCAATCGCAGTACGCAGACCTTTGGAGCGCGGCGATTCGAAAAAAAAACGGTCACTTTGCACGCTTTTTTCTCCAAAACGAGGGCGATTTAGAAATTTGCACCTAGTCAGTCCAGAATGATGACATCGTGTCTACATTTTAAGCAAATAATTTTTTTTTCGAAAACTCCTGTCTCACCTCCTTTAAGGGATTAATACGAAAAACACGAATCCATTGTTGACTTACACTGGTCCGAAAACGCAAACAAACTGGACTGTGACCGTATCGCCAGTAAATCCAACCCTTTCTCGGGCGTTGTCGGATACCGGATAAGTGCAAATGTTTTCAGTGCAACCAATCAAAGTCACATCCGGATTGAACATGTGCATCCCCAAAGTTTCCTGAGTTAAAAGTGCGGGCACACTAACTTTGTCTTCCGGCATCTATTCCAGTTCCCTCATTATAAAGGAAACATATTTTTGATAATTCTCATCGCCTCCAAGCATCCAAATCTGCTCCTTTACGCTGTCTCGATCATTGCACTTGTTCGAGAATCCTCGAGCATAGCTAACAAGATTCTCGTCCCAGTTCTGAAAAGAAGACCTTCTCATCATCAGATTCCATTTTTTTTCCTCACCAGCGCCGGCGCTCCACCTAGGTCGAACATACGAGCAAATGCTTGTCTTTCGTTATTGATCACTGGTATTTTTCCCTTCATCATCTCTTGAAATTGTTGATCAGACATTTGAGAGTCAACTGAACGTTTTGAAGGTGACCTAGGTGACTCAATGTGAGGGGAACATACCGCTGATGAAGACAAGGGCTTGTAAGATGCCCAGGAGTAGTTTCATCCTTGATCAGTTGTAGAAGCCGTTTCGTGAAGACTCAATCTGCCACAACATTGATTCTTCCTCCTTATGTACCGTATTTTTCTAGATTGTTATCTTATCGAAAGGGTCACGTTTTTGCTCACGATCCAAATAAAAAGTTCTAGAAGAAGGGCCAACACGTTCAAAAATCCTGAAGAAGGGACATCTTATGGAACCGTGGCGGTATCATCCAGCCGTTTTGTCCGATGCCCGCGATTCCGAGTCTCGGCCGGTCCATTGGGGAATCAAGCTACACTATTTTTGAAAAACTCACGTTGAAAATTTGAAATTTTTAAGCGCTATTGATACAGTACTCGATTCCTCGACGGGAGCCGCAAAGGCGCTCGGGAAGTAAGAAAAGGTCTACCGTCGGTCTACCATCACCTCATCGGAATCCTTGCCGTGATCTAGCCTGAAAGCGAAAAGCCGCTAAGACCTGCATGTTAGAGAAACCATGGATGAAGAAAATATCAAAAATATCAATACAAAATCATTTATTCACAAAACTCAATGAGTTTACAAAACCATATGAATAATCGGAAGCATCAGGGAAGCGAGTTGAAGAGCACTTGTTAGAGACGCCAGAGTGGCACTAGTAGAAGTCACTTCATCCTTCACCGCAACCGTATCCTTAACATTTTCCATCAGTACTTCTTTTTTGTTTTCAATAGCTGCCGTGTCTCCCTGAGACCACTCTACACTCTGACCTTTGCCACTGTTCCTCAAAATGTTGAATTGTGAAATATGAAACATGCAATAAACACTTACGATGCTCCGAAAACGCAGACAAACTGGATGGTGATTGAATCGGCAGTAATTCCATGGTCCTGTCTGGTTCTTTCGTTTATCGGCATAGTGCAGCTATTTTCAGCACAACCGATTGAGGTCATACCCGGATTCAACATATGCATACCGAAAAAAGGATTTGATAGAATTTCGGTAACATTCATTCGGTCCCTTTTGGTTTCCATTTCCTTGATGAATGTGGACATAAGCTTCTTATAATTCTCATCGCCTCCAAGCATCCACATTGACTTTCCGGATCTTTCATGACATTTTTTTGGAAGTCCCCGAGCAGCAGACACAAGATTGTCGTCCCATTTCTGTGAGATTCTCAACATTAACCTGATTCTGATATTTTCAATCACCCACCAAATCAGTGCATTTTCTAAAACCAACTTCTTTACAAAACTTCTGTCGATGTCCATTGATCTCCGGTATCTTTCCTTTCATTAACTCTTGAAACTTTTTCTCTTCTTCCGAAGATTCAGAGTTTGCTATAAGGGGTTCTGTCATACGACTCGAATCGACCACATACCGAAAATAGAGACGAGGGCCAAAACGCCCAGGAGCATGTTTATCTTCATTCTAATTTGTCACTTCGAGAAGACTCAAACTGACTTTGTCACTGATTTTTCCTCCTTATATACCGTATTTTTTCAAGATCGTTATCTATTTGCGAGGTCACGTTTTTGCTGACAATCCAGAAAGAAAGTTCTAGAATAAGGGTCAACACACACAAGAATCCTGACGCCCGGTTCAGGATTCAAATTGCCTACCTTGTCATCTTGATAATTCAATTGTTATTTGAATAGCTTGGATAGATTGAGAAAGATTCAGTATTAAAAATTAATCTCGACAAGCTGCCACACAAATGTTGACTATCGGAATCATGCGCTCGTTGATTTCGTTTTGCCAGTCAACTTTGTCCCCTGTAAGCTCATTTGAATTTTTAGGCCAGCACACTTTATCGTGTCTCTGTTGAATACTCAGGCGAGAAAATCTGAGAAATGCTAAAATGCTGCTTAAAAATAAAACTCGAAAAGTTTATACAAAAATGCTAATAATCAATGGCATGATTGAAGCGAGCAAAAGGGTACCAGCGGGAGAAGCGAGTCGAGCGTTGTTCGTTTTGTCAGACTTGTCGTCTTTAGCGGGTGACACTGGAATTTTACTTCGAATTACACCTATCGATCGAGTAGGTTGGTTGCTAGTTGATCCAGGAGATCCAGAAGATCCAGAAGATCGCTACGACTATGTGGAGAGCAAAGTTTTGAGTATAGACACTTGGTACAGAGACGGTTAGAACAACAGGGGAGTCTGCTTAATTAGGTCATTTGTCCGAGGAAGACCCCAAGATGGACTGACATTCTCAAGTTAGTAATGGCCGAAATGATTCCCATACACCCTGGCCCCTAACAGCCACGGACCGAACAAAATGGAAATCCGTGATGCGCTCCATAAAATGTAAGTATGCAACTGTAAGTAGGTTATGCCTGATGGTGAGACATTTACGACCATTTAGATCATTTATTCACAAGTATTCACTGACAAATCTACATGAAAATATTGATGATTGGAACCATCAGGAAAGCTAGAAGAGCACAGGTAGGAGAATCGATTCTGGAACTTTTGTGAGCGTCCTCTTTTGATTTACTTCCTATGTTCATGTTCGCTTCAATTTCAGCTAAATATTTTTCCGACACATCATCTGGCCAGCTCCCTCTAAAAAATTATATCCAAAAACCGATCTGGTGAATCCGCTTACTGTGGTCCCACAACGCAAAACACTTTGTATTCGTACGTATTTCCTGACATCTTTGCCTTTCCGGCAACTTCGGATGAAACTTGTCCTGTGCAAGGGTTATCATAACATCCGACGGATGATTGAGCTGGGTTAAGCAGTTGTTGAATTGTGGTTGAACTATATAAATAGTTTTGGATGGCTAATAGTCGTGGTCCTCGTTTGTCCTCGTTCTTCACTGATTCTGCGATAGCATTTACGGTGTAGTCTTCGAGTTTCACTGCATTGTTATCGCCCCCGGTCATGAAAACGCGATAGTTGGGTTGACCCATCCGCCCATTACACTTGTTTGAAGCGCTTTTAGCAATCGAAACAAGTTGGCTGTCCCAGGTCTAAAATTATGAATTTACTAAAGTAAATATAACAACTCGCTCACCAAATCTGGTGGTTCCGGCAGTCCCATGTGTCTGCATCCACTTTTCCTTTCTTTGTTTATCTCAGTTAGGTTTGATTGCACCTTAGACGATGACTCCATTTGCTTGAAAGGCGCCGATCTGCCGCAGATGGTGAGAAAGACCGTGACGGCGAGGAGCAGGTTCATCTTCACCAGCAGTTGTCGCTTCGGGAAGACTGAAACTGACTTTATCACTGATTCTTCCTCCTTATATACCAACTTTTTTCAAGATTGTTATCTATTTGAGAGGGTCACGTGCAACTTTGTTAAAAGAGACATTTGGACATCCGACGTGCACGAGCAAAGTTTTGGGTAAAGACACTGGGTACAGAGACCGTTCCAACAACAGGGAGTCTGTCTAATTGGTACCATTTGCATATGTCCGAGTAAACTGTCCTGCCATGGCTGAATGCGATAAACCCGCGAGAAGCTGATTGGTTCGTTTCAATTTTACTGCAAATTTCAGAGAGCCGGACACATGGCAAGAAAGATAAACGATCGGTGGACGACACTGCTAGCGAAACTGCTAGTGGAGTGGAGACTACGCAAGACCAAAATGATGACTTCCAAAGCGATGGACTGACATTTTCAAGTAATGCTGAAATGATTCCCAAACACCGTGGCCCGAACAGCCACGGACCGAACAAAGGAAATCTGTGATGCGCTCCATAAAATGTAAGTATGCAATTGTAAGTAGGTTATGCCTGAGACAATTACGATCATTTAAATCATTTATTCACAAGTATTCACTGACAAATCTACAAGAAAATATTGATGATCGGAAGCATCAAGAAAGCTAGAAGAGCACTGGTAGGAGAATCGAATCGGGAACTTTTCTGAGCATCAGTGCTCTCCGGAGCATCAGATTTCTTTGGAGCAACCAGATTTGAATCTTGACTGCCTCTGTTTGGATTTCGACCGCCCATGTTCGAACTTTGTGTTGCACTTCCACTATTGCCTCTGTTCTTGTCCTCTTCAATGTCATCTAAAACTTTTTCTATCACATCATCTGACCATCCGCCTCTGAAAAATGATATGCAAAACCCGAACTGGTGAATCCGCTTACTTTGGTCCCACAACGCAAAACACTTTGTATTCGTACGTATTTCCTGACATCCCTGCTTTTCTGGCAACTTCGGATGAAACTTGTCCTGTGCAAGGGTTATCATGACATCCGACGGATGCTTGAGCTGGGTTCATCAGTTGTAAAATTGTAGTTGAACTATAGAAATAGTTTTGGAGGGTTAATAGTTGTGATCCTCGTCTATCAGCGTTCTTCACCGATTCTTCCATAACTTTCTCGTTGTAGTCTTCGTTTTTCACTGCATTGTCATTGCCCCCGGTCATAAAAACGCGATAGTTGGGTTCACCCTTCCGCCCATTACAATTGCTTGAAGCAGTTTTAGCAATCGAAACAAGTTGACTGTCCCAAGTCTAAAAACATGGATTTATTCAAATAATCATAGCAACTCGCTTACCAAATCTGGTGGTTCCGGCAGTCCAGCTTTTGCAAAACCTTTTTTCCTGTCTGCGTTGATTTTGGGCAGAGCCGATTGAATTTTAGACGATGACCCATATTGGTCAAAAGCCGATTTGATTATGCCGCACATGGAGACAAAAACCGTGACGGTGAGGAGCAGATTCATCTTCACCAGCAGTTGTCGCTTCGAGAAGACTGAAACTAACTTTATCACTGATTTTTCTTCCTTATATACCAACTTTTTTTCAAGATCGTTATCTATTTGAGAGGGTCACGTATCAGCCAACAGTTTCACTTGTTCTGCTTCACTTCTTCTTCCCGTTGATTCGTAGGAAATTTGATGGAAAAATTGATGATATCTATCGGACTTTGAAACAAAAGATTAGTGTCTCTCGGAATCTGATTATACGAAAAAGTTGTACTGTTGCAAATACGCGATCAACATGGTGCAACAGTTTCATATTCGAAAAGTACCTAAAAAATGACAAAGCAATCGTCGTTTAGCGGATTTTTCATGTGTATGCACTTAGGTAAGGACTTGAGACATTTACAATCATTTATTCACAAAAAGTCACTGATTTACAAGAAAATATTGATGATCGGAACCATCAGGAAAGCGAGTAGAAGTGTGTTGATCGAAGATGCAAATCGGGAGCTGTTCGGAGCATCGGTTTTCGCCGAACCACCCGACTCATTTGGAACGACCACACTTGGATCTTGACCAGCAATATTAGGATCTTGACGAGCACTATTGGGAGGTTGACGACGAATGTTGGGATTTTGAGTGACCGGTTCTGTAACACCAACGCCCATTGGAGCTTGACCGCCGACGTTCGGATTTTGTGTTGCACTTCCACCATTTCTTCCTGCGTCCACGTCATCTATGAACTTTTGCACAACTTCATCTGGCCATTCGCCTCTGAAAGAAATGATTTGTGAGTTTAATTGGTTTAGGACGCTTACGCTGGTTCCAAAATGCAATACACTTTGAACGAGAACGAATTTCCTGAGGTTCCCGCCTCTGTGGGAACATTGGGTGGGATTGTTCCTGTACACGGGTTATCAGCACATCCGATCGACGTTTGATCAGGGTTGAACATTTGTACATTCCAGGGAAATTGTCTCAAGTATTTCTTGACTTCTTTTAATCGTGTTCCACGATTGGCAGGGTCTACTATTAGGTCTTTCATTCTTTTGTTGAAGAAGGATTTAAGTTTGTTTGCATTTTCGTCGCCTCCAAACACATAAGTAAGTTGGTTGGGTCCAGGATCCCGGTTTTCACAACTTCCCGTAGCACTTGCAGCAAGTGACGCCAGTCGATCATCCCAAGTCTACAAAACGGAACTTTCCTTTTTTATCATTGAAATTTGCTCACCAGATCTTCGGGTTCCGGCAGTCCCGAATTCCTACAAAACTCCTTTCTTTCCCTGTTTCCATTGGGAAGATCTGCCTTCAGCTGGTCTGCTGTCTCTACTTTGGCGGTGACTTGCACTGAAAATAGAAACCTGTTGAAAAATCTTCCAAGTAAACCTTACCGAAGATGGAGACGAGGGCCATGATGCCCAGGAGCATGTTCATCTTCACCAGCAGTTGTCGCTTCGTAAAGACTGAAACTGACTATATCATTGATTCTTCCTCCTTATATACCAACTTTTTTTCAAGATCGTTATCTATTTGAGAGGGTCACGTATCAGCTGGATGTTCCATTTTGTTTCACTCGAAATCCAGATTTTCCAACGCGACGTTTCACAACATTCCCAACGTTTCGAGTTCCAAAGTGAAAAGAGGCGCATGCACATACACGAATTACTCAATAGAAAATCTATCAGAATGATATGGGTGACCGTTTGTCGTTCCGCTTGTTCTTTTTGAAAAATCAAGGAGAAATTCAAAGAAGCATCAACTAAAAATCCTTTATTCACAAGTATTCACTGACAAATCTACAAGAAAAAATTGATGATCGGAAGAATCAGAAAAGCGAGTAGAAGGGCGTTGATTGAAGAAACGAGTCGGGAGCTGTTCGGAGCATTGGTTTTTGCAGAAGCACCCGAATCATTTGAAACATCCGGACTCTCCGGAACAATCGGAATCGAAGAAATCGGAATCGAAGCGGGCGGAGCGGCCGTAGCCGGCGGATTCACTGGAGTACCCGGAGCCTTTTGAGTGACCGAAATTGGCCCTTGACTGCCCGTGTTTTGGCTTTGTGTGCCTCCACCTCCCGGATTTG
>LR570167.1:0-25092 GCA_900536345.3 Caenorhabditis sp. 39 LS-2015 | reverse complement strand
AAGCGAAAAGAAGAATCCCCGTGAGGATCCTCGAACTGCGCGGGGATCCCCGTGGGGACTGTTTGGGGATCCCCGCGGGGCATTACGAGGATCCCCGCGGGGCATCTGCGGGGATCCCTCCGGGAATACCACCAGGGATCCCCGCAACATGCCCCGCGGGGATCCCCGCGCAACACCTGAGTAGCTCAGTTGGTAGAGCGGAGGACTGTAGAGTCAGTGGTTATCCTTAGGTCGCTGGTTCGAATCCGGCTCGACGGATTTCTTTTTTTTTTCGAGAGACTACGTTTGACAAATTTCTTTCCTGAAGCTAGTTTATTTAGCAAACAAATATATTTATCTTACAAGAAGTATCACCCGTTTGTGTGTGTGTGTTCTACGACCGGAATGATTTGAAACTATGGGGTTAGCATTAAGACAATTAGTTTTGTTAGTGTGGCAAATGATGTACCTTCAAGTCAGTTGGTCTTCAGAACATTTTGTAGAGAATGATAGAAATAGCAATGTAGTTGATGTTATACCCTGATGAGTTTTCATCATCATCATAGTTGTACTCACTGAAAAATTTGGTTGTGAATTTTGAATCATGCGTTTTTTTTTTTGACTCACTCATCATCGTCAGAATTGACATCTTCATCGTCAGTTTTCTCAACTTTTGTCGTCTTATTTTGCTTATTTTTTTTGGTAGAGCTTCTTTTTGGTTCTTTGTCATTATCAGTATATTCCTCTTCTGATTCCATTCGGCGAGTCTTAGACTTTTTCCTCTGAAACATTGACGTCTGATTTCCAAATATTCTGCTTTTCCTCTTACCTGAACATCATCGTCTTCATATCGTGTTGCGCGGTTCTTCTTCTTTTTATCAAAACGACGAGGAGTATAATCGTCTTCTACCTCAGAATCTTCTTCATCTTCATGATCTTCTGTCGACCGATAACGAGAATCAGCAGACTGACGCTTTTTAGAATCTTTGGCGTAACGACGTGAAGTATTATCATTAGCAAATTCAGAATCTTCATCCTCGTCATCGTCGTCATAATCATATTTAGACTTCTGACGGTGCTTGGCATCTTTGTTCTTCTTAGCATTTTTCTTGTTTGGAATATGCACGTCAAGATAGTTTTCAATGTCTTCGGAATCATCCGCATCTACAAAATCCTGGAAACGAGAATTGGATTTCTTGTGATGTTTGTTGGACGATTTCTGATCACGATGGCGAGGAACTATGAGGTCGTCGTCATCATCTCTTTCAGAATCGTCGTCTTGGATGCTGGATCTAGACGACTTCTGAAGACGGTTCAGAAACTTCTTCCGTGCAAGTTTTTCCATTTCAACATCTTCGTCTCCCATTTCCAACAAAGATCTCATCTCCTGAACCTTATCTGTCAATGTCTCTTCATCATTTTTAGAAAAGAGGTCTTCATTTTGTAAGAGTGTAGGATCAACTGTGCCACCAATGAAATGAGCCGATTGGAGAATAGAGTCCTGGTCCAGGGCATCATCATCTTCATATTCTGATTCTAGGTTGTACAGCTGAACACCATCGACAATAACTAGAGCTTCGTCAAAAATTCCAATAGAAACAAAGAATTCTTGATTATCCTGGAACATTTCCGGCAACTCAATAGCATCGAAATGGCAGCGGAAATTGTGAGTACCGAGTGACTCAACAACACCAGTAAGGTTCTAAAAAAAACATTTTGATTCTCAAAGCATTCCAAAAAAATACCTGTTCAGTAACAAGAATAGCCTCTCCAAGTTCGGCAATTGCACGAAGACGTTGTCCCCCATGTGGAACGCAGATAAAGTACTCGTATGTATCATCGACATGTTTTTGAACGGAAAATGCTGCATATCCAAAAGAATCAGTAAAATTGCGCAAATATAGATCCAAATTTCCTTGCTGATCAAAACGGAATAGCGTCTTGCATGTAGTTTCAGGATCGCATTCTTTCGGCTCTCCAAAGCAAGTGTCTTCAAAAGTACAGTCGAGGGAAGTGGAAACGAGGGCCACAAAAAGGGCGAGGAGACACAAGTTACAGAGAACCATTGGCTGAAATAAATTAATGAGAAAAATAGAAAAAAAATCTTGAAAAACAGCGTAATTTCAAGGAGAACAATCGAATTCAAATTGTAGAATAGCAAGAAATTCATGAAAAATGAGTTGAGCAGATGAAAAAGTGATAAATTGTGCCCAAAAATAAGGCGGAGCAGGTGCGCCAGAAATAAATTAATCCAATGCAGAGTAAATGATGACAAATGAGGAACTGTGCGGAACAGTGGTCAGAGAAACGGCGCGCAGGCGTAGACTGTTTTCGGTGGTCCACAGGAACAAAAAAACAAGTGGGACAGAGACGCAGACAAAAAATGAATTTTTTTTTGATGTGATCATATTGGTCGGATTTTTTTACTGCTTAGCAGTGAAAAATAGCTTATCAAACGTATTTTGATGTTAAATAAAAAAACATGAAAATTTTTTATATATTGTGGACAGGAAATAGTGTAATAACTTACAATTCGCCAAATCTGGTAAAATTTTGATATTTT
Source organism: Caenorhabditis sp. 39 LS-2015 (assembly GCA_900536345.3). Classification (NCBI taxonomy): domain Eukaryota; kingdom Metazoa; phylum Nematoda; class Chromadorea; order Rhabditida; family Rhabditidae; genus Caenorhabditis; species Caenorhabditis waitukubuli. The sequence goes on along the minus strand of LR570167.1, from coordinate 22,550 downwards.
TCTCAAAATCCTGGAAAATTCAATTAAAACCAGAAGTATCTTTGGCTTTTCAATAGTTTTGTGTGTTTTCAAATAGCTTTGAACTTGAAAACAAAACTCGGCCTCCCAAGACGACTATCAAAATTAGACTTGTAGATTCCATAAACTTTGGACAAATGGCACTAAAAATATTATTTCTAAAAGTTGAGAAAATGTATTCTAAGCAAAAACGAAATTCGAGTGTCATTCTGGGCAGAAACCGTTTGACGGCAGTTGTTATCAGCTTTCAGGAGCCAAAAAAAGTTTTTTTTTTTGATTGACACCTATTCTTTTTACAAACTGTTTTTTTCTGTTCTAGAAATTGGAGTTTAGATGACTGATAAGGAAGTTTTTTTTTTCTTTTTTTGTCAGTGCAGCATTTGAATCAAAAACTTTGCGACAAAAAATATATGTAAATGTGAACATGGTCAGAGGGAACATTAACTTAACCATTAAATGAATGGGAGTTGAAAACATCTTAAAATATGATAAACATAAGAATTCTGATAAGGGGATTATATAAACTGCTGTCTAATCAAACAATGAAAAGATTGTTTTCATCTGTTCCATAAAAGATGCATCATACAGAATGATCGTCGATTTTTTACACCGTTTTTGTAATTTTGCCTGTGGATGTCAATTTTCGAGTTTCTTATGTAATGCAGTTTTCATTGCTCATTGAAGAATTTTTTATTTACAAGAAAAATGGCCATTTGGTTGTAACATAATCACAGATGAGGTGCTAGAACTTTGAGTCACAAAAAAAGTAAAATATGTCAGCAAACAACAAGAAAATGTACAACAATGACAAGGATAACCGATTTTTTTGGGAATAAGGCAACGATTTGAAATAAGTGAAATTTGAAAAAAAAAAGAATTGAAGGCAAGTTATATAATCAAACACCTTTAAGTACATCGTCCATGAATGTGTTCCAATCGCTCATTTTTCCAAATGAAGGGATTAGTCGGACTATGTCATACATTGTTTTGATATGTGTCTGAAAAAAGGACAATTTTTCTAGATTCTAATAATAATTTGAAATTTGACTTACTGTGAATGCGGGTATTAACAATAACAAAAATTCCATCCGGGCTTCTATATCATCTACTCCTTCGGCTGTGAGGTACTGTTGTAATTCCTTCATCGCCATGTTACAAGCCTAAAAATCAAAAATAATCAATTTTGCTCAATAATAATTTCGAATTGAAAAATTTACCTCTACAGCTAACGCTCTTGCCATTTCCGACAACTGTACGTTTCCTGGATTCCAGAACATCACTCGTCGAATCGTCATTATCTCTCCATAAAGCATATTCCTATTACTAATTGGTATTACTAAATCGCTAATTAATTCTTTCATTTTCTGCCCGAACATTCTGAAAAAACAGATCAGTTTGTAGAGCAAATAAAAAAAGCAGAGTACTAACATTTCTTTCATTAAAGTTTCATCCACAACGTCGGACTTGAAGTTTACCGGCGCACCAGGAACAATATAATTGTTGTTGACAAGTACTAACTGAAAAAAAAGCCATGAAGGTAATTAAACTTAGAAGTTTTCAAGTTCTTGTTCTTACTATCCTTTTGTTTTTCAACTAAGAATCCAATAAAAATTTGGCCTCAGGAAAGCCTAATTTTTCCGAGAGAAAAAGAAAACAGGAAGCCAAGAGAGCCAGTGGCAAAGACGAAAACATGCACTTTCAGCTGAAAGAAAAACGCTAAAACACAAACCCTGTCTGAGAATCCGAGCTCGAAAGTGTGGTAAACATTGTCTAGAAGCATGTACTTCAATGCGAATGCCCGAAGCAATTTTGTCTGGAAGAAATAGAAGATTTAGAGAAGGAGCTTGGTGAAAGGCCTACTTTATCGTTATGATCACAGAGCATTCGGAATTCCGGCAGTTTCTCCACCCATTCAAACATCAAAACCATCTGAGCTTGAAATATTGCTGTGAAATCTTCCGTTGTTGCTGGATTTCGAAGAATCATTTCTTTCTGAAATGAAACATTTGAAAAGCGTGTTTGTAACAGAAAATTGAAAAAGAAACTCACTTCTGCCAAAATTTCTTCTAAAGATCCGCATAACATTGCTCTCCTCCTTCTTTTTTGTTCAGAGAAATCATAACATTGTTTAACAATCAAAAGTGCATCATGTGGAGGGGATGGTGGTATTGCTGGAGTAAAATCCTGAAGAAAAACCGTAAAATTAATTCTTAAAGAAACGCTGGTGTTAATTGAAGCTAAGCCAGATTAGTCTACGCTCAATATCAATACACAACGTTCTAAAAAGCGAAGCTAACATGCCTGAATACTACTGACCGCCATATTCATATTCAATGGAGTGAATGCAGATCCAGGAGATGTCATGTCGCTCAAATCGTAATTTGGAGATGTCTGAGAAAAATTCCTTGGCTTATTGAGTTTTTTTTTCAGAAAAGAAACTCACTCTTGTGCCACCTAATCTCAGTTCGTAATCTGCATCCGTTTGATCAAATGAGCCGTTTATTGACGTCGACACTTCTCTTTTTGGTTGTACTGCTTTTTTATCCATTCCAACTGCGTAGCATTTTGCCAATCGACATGCTCGGCATGCACATCGGGCATCTAGAAATTAACATAGAAACCCTCAATGTTTCATTTCCAAAAAGCAAGTGCTTCTCTTTTTGCAGACCGAAATACCAGTTTGCAGAAACTTTTGCAATCATTTTTTCTCTTAAAATTTAAAACACTCACTCTTATCAACAGGACATCTTCCACCTCTCCGACAAGTGAAAGTCATATTAAAAGTAACAGCTCGTCGAAAAAAAGCATTGCAACCTCTGCAGGAACGAACTCCATAATGAAAACCGTCTGCAGCATCTCCACATACTACACATTGCTCTGAAATCAAAAAAAAAAAGCGCAAATTTCATCTCCAACTGGACAAATTCAACTGAAGCTAGTTGCAAAAATGTTTACTAACCAGTGTGACTGAGTATTTCCATATGTGACGGGTTGGGCTGTTCTGGATACATATTTCTGAAAATTGTTATGTGCAATTATAATTTCTCAAAGTTTTTGACAAAAGGCAAAACAAAAATGTTTTTCGAGAGATTGGAGAAATGTCAAGAGCGTACTTTTTCTGAAAATTTAGAAACCGAAGTAAGAATTCAGCTGGTCTTTTCTTCTTCATCTTTTCGTTTCTTCCTTGCCAGTTGGTGGTCGAAAGGAGTGCCTTTTCTCTCTCTCTCCCTCGGGTTGAAGGAGAAGGATGAAAAGAGTATAGGAGAAAGACGAAGAAACTATGATGAGGGAAACGAGACTCAGAGAGGAAATAGGCTGCACGTGCTTTGTGTTGACACGGACGAACCAAACCGGACTGGCTGACTACGGGAGAATGCGAGAAAAGGATAGTATGAGAGTAAAAGAGTAGGAGATAATGGATGGTCGATAGACCGAAAACAAAACGGGACCACTTTGTGTGTCCAGTTGGGTCTGACCTTGAAAAGAGATAATATTGACTAGTGCCGAATCAAATCTATCTCCTCTTCCCTCTCTTGACGCAGCAGTTGCAATTCTTTGCAGAACATATTCTAAGGAAGACTTTTTTAGTTTAAAAATGCAAAAAATAGAAGAAAAACCACACAACACAAGTTTTGTACTTGCCGGCAAGCTAAGAAAGATGTCCTACATGCAATAAAGGCAACATACATACATACAAAAGACCGCGGAAGAGACCAAAAGATGTTCTCTGGCCATTCAGTTTCCGAAAAAGCACAAAATGTATCTATCATCTTTTTTATACACATACGTACACCTCTATTCAACCACGCGGCCCTCCTAGCATCTCATAAACAAATACTATACTACAACCAACAATCAGAGAGCCCTTCCATTGGGGCAATTGAATGGACGAGTCGATTCGGCGTTTGTGTATTGCGCCGCGATTCATTTTCCAATCAGTTTGCCACACTCACACGTGTTTCGATTCCGTTTCACGTGAGATGGGTATTTTTGTCGTTTTGTTCTTCTCATTTCAAATTCCATCGGGTTTATTTTACATGTTGTAATGATGTTTGCTGCATTGTTTTTTCTCAGGGAAAACTAGATGGATGGTGTTTTGAATGAAATAACCGACTACTCAAAAATAGGATTTGGTGTGAGATTATGAAGAATAAAACTAAAATGCGGTACCAAAAATAGCAATAAAGCAATTTTGAAATTTTGAAAAACAGTTTTTGGATTAAAAAAGTAAATTTTAAAGTTTTATACAGATATTAAACCAAAGGATTATGTCGACCAAAGTTTATACAATATTTAGAACAAATCGTTTTAAAGGTCACCCTGTTTAAAAATAAAGTGTTTTCATATCCCACTATGACTCCTCTACCTTCCGGATAAGGAAATAAGCCGAAAAATGTCGCCCACGTGTGGATATGGGAAAAAATGCAATTTGTCCCACAAACATATCACAGGAAACAGTGAAATCATACTCGATACATTTTCCATGCTTGGAGAGATATCTCTTCTATCACGCTTTGCCCCAACCTTTCAGATCAGAAGAGTTGCTTTTACTTCAAAAAAAAATGTTGGTTGTCTGAGTAACGGTGAAACTAAATTATACACTGAAAGCTGTCTTGGCTTTGGTCTCTCAGGCGTGCCATTCAGCTTGGTTTTGCTTTTATAAACTTCACCCTAAGCTCGAGCTGAAAATGAGTTGGAGAACATTTGAACTTTCTGTTATTCTGCTGCTGGTTTCATGGATAACTGTCAATGGGTTCAATTGTACGGATGAAGATACGCTATGTCAGGTGAGAGAAATAAATTGAGAGTAAAACACAATGTTCAATGATTACTGATAATAATGAATTGCATTGGTTCTTAGATTTAAACAATTTCAAAACCGATACCAATTCAAATTCTGAAAACTACAAACAAAAGCGAACAGCTAACCAAACAACGTGCAAACGTTGTGCAGAACATGATAGGCTTCACAGTCCAATGAGCAAGCTACGCAAAATTTAATTATTTAACAGGTGTGTAAGAGATTCGGTGAGACAGATGGTGTGTACACGTTTTTCGCAAACGCCCAATGTTCGATTTATGCCGGAGTGCAGGACGAAACAGAGGAATTCAGCGTTCCAGAAAGATGCGAGTTGCTGTTCAGCAAACTATACCGTGAGTGGATATAAAAGAAGTGAATGAAAAAATATGGGTAGCAAGATAAGAATCAGAAAAAGTGTTAAACAGTTTCTACCCAGGAGAAAAAATAAAATACAAAAAAAATATTTCAAAAGTTCTAGATTACAAAACTGTATTTTTCATATTGTTTCGCAAGCTTTTTTTTCCTTAAAAAATGTTGTCAAATACAAATAATAACAGTCTTGCGTATCTACCTTTCACATAAAAGGAACATCTGTGATTTCTTATTGGCGACCTCGCGATCTTGGACAGATTCTACTTGAGATAACAAAATCGTATTTAGAAACGTCTTGCCAAATGGCTATAATCTCAAATGTTGATCTTCTAAGCTCATACATTCAATATGGAATTCGTTCGGTATGATTAATTAAATTTGTCTTGGCTAAAAGTTGAAAAACAATTTTTTGAAGTCGGAACACAGTATGCTGCTAAGTCTCAATAGAGAAAACTGTACGTCGACATGGAATTGGTGGTCTCGACTGGAAAACAAAACGACGACGGCGGGAGTTGGAAATGCGTCAGAGCCGTGTGATGTGGTTCAAGGAGCCTTTGTTGTAAGTGACAAAAAGGAAACATGGCAAGGAAACGAAAGAGAAATAGAAGAAAGAAATTGAGAAACTTGAGCAAAGTAGAAATCAAAGTTGAAACATTTCCTACGTTTGCTTGAGACGAAATTGTCATGAAAAGAAATGCAAACAAACTAAACTTCAGGGTTTCAATTTGGTCAGAATCAACCCATCAAATTTCACTCCGACCGGCGTTTTATGTCAATGCAGTAAGTTTGTGTTGCAATTTCACATAGTTGATAACACAAAATGGTCGCGAAAATATCGGAATGATAGTGCAAAAAATTGCAGGCCGAAGCGTCTCGTTTCTGCCGACAGTGGCGCCAGTATCGGATAACACTTGGAGGAATTTTGGCTTTGGGATGACCACGTTGATATCGCTTTTGGCCACTAAGTGGAGATACGACTAATATTTCAACTTCCAATTAATCAAGATGTTTCAATCAAAAATAGTCAATAAAGTTTTGGTTGTAAGTGCTATATTTTGTTGCAAATTATGAAACAATTTCCAAAGAAAAAACTCGCATTTGATAGAGAAGAACATTGTAGTGTCATGATCGGCAGTGGCAGGTGGATGTAGTCATTAATCACTTTTTTTTGCAATTCCGCAACCCAACACGTGAAAAGATACCTAAAAAGTTTTATTTCGCACACTTGGTCACACTGCCAGTTTCAATTTTTTCAAACTTTTATCAGAGAGAACAAATTTAAAAGAAATAAATAAATAGCGCAGCGAATTATGATCAACATTGTGCAGTAATATTCAATAAGACACTTTTTTCAAATTATGGAATTGATAAAGAAAAATCGTTTTGGTATAGAAGAGAGATGCATTGGAGATCCGGATTGTTCTGAAGGCCAGTTGGCTACGAGTCGTCGGGCTTGCTATCCGCGAGAGACAAGCGAGATTCGTAGAATCTGATCACTTGATTCGGGAACCTGAAAAAAAACGAGTAAAATTTTTCAAATTCACTGTCAGACAAAAACAAATTTGGTCATTCAGTTTCTACTCGACTGTTGACTAGTCAGGCAGAGTGCACTCTTGTCAACACTAGTTCAAAAAAAGTCTACTCTCTGTGTTTCCGTACTTCAAATTTTTGAAGACTCGGACTGTTGTAGGGATGCTGTGCCCATTCACTCAAACAAGGTAACCGGGACTTCAAAAAAATCTTGATGTTCAAGTCGTTTGTCTAGCTGTCATTCCAGTAGCAGTTTTTTTCAAGTTTTCCTACTCAAAAACATACTTCATGCTGACATCTTTTGATGGCAGAAGATAGACGGTCTCATCATTGAATTTGCACAAGAAATTCAGTTCTCCAGCGGCCTTGGTGATTCCAATAATGGTTCGCAGAGACTTGTTTCCCCACAGCTCAATTGGTGGTGCTGGTGGCCATTGCACCGCCGACGACGACGACGCTTCTGCTTCCGGACTCTGCCTTGTTTGAGGAGAATGACGACGCTTTCGTGATTGACGCTGAAAATATAAAATTACGTTAAGCTCTTGGTAGTTTCTTTCACCTTGGCATACTCCCGCTCGAACTTTTCCAGCATTTCCGAGCATCTCAAGTTTTCACGTGGTTCCCAGGTGTTTTCAGCTTCCGAGAATCCCTGAAAACATGGAATTTTACTCTCCGGTCTATATACTGTTTGACATTTAACAAACCTGCCATTTGATCAGGAATTCCACCTGACCTTGTCTTCCATTGCGCTTATTCAGCACTTTCTCAACAACGAACACATTCTTCTTCTGGAATCGTTGAAGTTAAACTATGTTGGGACTTCAACTGATAACGACTAACTTGTTCTTCTCTTTTAGCTGCTGCGGCCAAACGGCTACTTCTTACGGGATGTCTTCCAGACATTTTTTATAAAAAAAGAGAGGGAAAAATCGATACGCGCCGACAACACTGCCTGCTTTGCGTTTGAATGGGGGGAGACGGGAAGACGAGCGCGCGCGGGCAGAGCGGCTCGTACGAGGGTCACCGACGCTGACGACATATTGCAGAAATGCCCGCGCATATGGGCATCTTTCTTATTTTTGAACTTGGCGGGAAAATATTTTACGAATTTAGCCTACAAAGGAGACAAAACATTGAAACATTGGAGTTCATGGAAAACAGAGTTCCATACTTATTTTCCTGATATTAGCATTGGTACGGTATGGTTTCACATTTTCACATCAAAATAATTTATTGTAGTCAAATAAAAATAAAAATTTAATTTCTTATAACTCGGCGTATCTTCTTGTTCTTCCCAATGACTTCCTTCACAATGACAATTGGTTTCTCCTCTTCTGGAATCCACGCTTTTCTCTCTTCGCCGTCGATGACACGATATGCAGGCTGCATCAGGGTTTCAGTGCAATCCGAAGAACATTGGCACTTTTCCAGTCCTCCTAGCGGGATGAGAATTGCATCTGGGCTGGGGGCCGGCGGGTAGACATAGTTGTGTTGAACCGTTGTGCGATTCTAAACAAAAATTATATGCTTGAAAATTTTTTAGAGTTTTCAGAGTTTTGACAACAGACCATTTCATCAATCATCAATTGAAGTTCTGGACTCAGCTTCGCAGTCGTTGTCTTCTTGGCCTTCTCCTCTTCCTCTCTTCTGGTCATATTATCACAGTATGCAATAGCCGAAGCTCTCATAGCTGCCGAGATCATCTTCTTTGCAAAAACCGTGGAACTCTCAGCCGGTGCAGAAGACAGAGCAACACGCCTCATAGCTTCCCCACTTGCTTCTGCGAGCTCACGGATGAGTTGCTTGCCGGATTCGGAGTCCTTGTCAAAACCCGAAGACTCTGCCATGTTTTTACCTGTAGTGTGACTGCAAATAGACTCAAACTTTGATCAAAATTGAGAAGTTTGCTTGACCTTACCTTCAAATTTTAGGAAAACTAACTTCAGCAGCTGAAACAAGTATACTTCCAACAACCAGGCGCCAAAATCAGAAGAGTGTGCACGACTGACTGCGTTGATCGAAATGAGCCGGCACGAACATTTTTTATGTGCTCTATCTACTTTTTTTCGCTCTCAATTACCGCCAGAAACTCACATTTCACATTATGCGCGCTTGGTTTCCGGGGCAACTACCAGTTTTTCAAGCTGGCGCCGCGGCCGGCCGGAAAAGCCTATTGATTATGAGTGATACGAATGGAATGGGAAATTAGAAATGCGCCGGACAGAATCGTATAGCTGACAAGTGAGGAGCACACGTTTTTTTTTGTCAAGGCTCTGTTAAAGAGGAGCAAAACACGGAAAAATGAAGATTTCAATAACTGCAAATAAACTTTAGATATCGTCCATGTACTGATTCGTGTCAACTTGAAAAAACGGAAGGAAAGCTTTCGGGATGCCAATCTTCGCAATTTTACAAGCAAACAATCATCAAAACAGACTTGTATTGTTGTTTTTTAAGTCGATGACAGGTGTTTCAGTTGATCAACCAAAAATGAGCCAATTACATTGTAAAATTTGTTGATATTCGTTAATCTTTGCTGTAACATTTCTTCATACTGTAGTTCACATATTTTTGTTTTTTTATTCTAATTGTTTGTTATTTTGTTATTTTTGGAATAAAAATACTGATTTTTTAAATAAAAATCAACTGGTTTTGGTTTTTTTCTAAATTTTACAAACTCGCTGTAAACTGTTAAATTTTTTTCGATGAATGAATGTTTTTTCAACTTTTGCGTTCTTCCATCAGAACCTCCTTCAAAAAAGATTCACTTTAATTTTTTTCCGATTGAAATCCGTTCAATTTGAGAAAAATCACTTATCGGCTCCAAAAAAAACCGTTCCAGACCCGATCCTCGTAAATCTACATAATGCGTCTGCGTCTCTGCCTGTCTTGGCGTTCGTTGCGGGACCGTGCCCTTTGGAAACTGTCATGTGCTTGTTCTGAGAAAAACGGTTTGCAGTTTTTATCATAATGTGCCCAAAAACTGATTTTTTCAAAATTCTCTATTTTTTTCCGCTTTTTTTCTTTTCGTGCTCATTTTTTGTGGAGAATAATAATAAGAGCACTTTCAGTTATGAATTTTTTTAAAAAAGTTTCAGAGAATTTGATAAATTCCAAGGTTTTCGAGTTTTTCTAGTTGTTGTTTTTTTTAAATTTTTGTTCATTGTCAATAAAAAATTGACAACAACAAAAATTTTTAAAATTAAGTCTTAAAGGTGCTGGTCCTTTGCATAGTTTTGCCTACGACACTGTAATTTTAAAAAAAAATCACAATTTTTGTCAAGTTTTATAAACGAATTTTCAGAAGGAATTTACGACAATCTCATAATTTTTAGGATATTTCTCACCTTTTTATTGCAGATGCAATATGAAATGGACGGTCCGTCCTATCGATGGATGGGGTTCCGAAACTTGGCAGATGTTCCCATTGACCCCCTCAGACAAGCTTTTAAAAAAGCAAATTTTAAGACTGAGTATGGAAAAAAAAACAGTACCGTATATAATATGCATGAATCTAGATTGCAACCACTTCAAGTTCCAAATGATGTTCGGCAGCAGTTGAATGAGCGACCAGTACCCACCGAGTTATTTTTGACATTCGAAAACGGAGTGATGAATGTTCAATTTACGGAGAATGGCATAAGGAATCACACAAGATACCATTTCCTCCATGGTGGTGACTTTGACCACGTGTACTACGAGGTGGTCCGAAACGGGCGTTCAACTCAGTACCATAAAGGTCTTGGGGAGGAAGACGTCTCTGAGATACTTCTCAAACATTTGCGTTGGATTTTCGGAAGACCAAATCTTCGCTTGAGAACTTTGTACATCAACACGTACATCTTGGGTCGGGATGGTGACTACAAGTACAATTTCGGAACACGCAATCTGGATTACGCAAAAAATATTTTCCACAAGATCGATGCAATGCTCTCAAAGTTTAAACAACAAATCCGTGTCGACAAGATACTGGTGCAAACTAGTCATGTGCTCGAGAACTTGGAGCTATCCGCTTTATTGCCACACATTCGTCCCGGATCTCTCAAAGTCATTGGTATTCGTGGAAGACCGGAGGTTTTGAATAAAAGCTTGCGTTCACTGAGCAGTACCGATCAGTGGAGGTTGACCAGAATCTTGGTCCTGGAGGATGTTACGAATGTGTGGGTTCGAGATTACTGCAACGCTAGAACTGCGGAAGTCCGTACTGACTACTTGGCAATTGGTGAGATTCGTCCAATCATGGAACTTATTGAGGTGAGCTGTTACTCTCCTTGCACCAAGAGCGTAAGAGGTTTTCTTAAAAAAACATATTTCCATATCGTTGTGGTCTCGTAATGAACACTCAGCTCAAAAAAATCAAATTTGTCATTCCACAGTTCTTGAAAGAGCTACTCGTACGGTCACACGCGCGGGCGCCTACCAACCTTGCAAAAATTGATGTACCAACACATCCAACAGTTCGCAACACCGCCAATCTATAGTTAGCACTGTACACAGTTTCGGCCCACCCTTTGGGTGCGTTCGTACGACAAAAGCTCTCGAGTAAGAAATTTGACTTTTCTTTGAAGAAAATTTTTGTGCCGGCCAGTAAAACCGCATTGTTGCAGACAAAACTCAAAAGAAACCGACTAAAGTATTATTTTAGCAATATATCGAATCCGACACACCATTGGCAGCTGGTATTGTATGCGGCAACTCTCCGGACACTGTTAAATTCCTGAAAAATTTAAAAATGGAATTGACCACAAACGCCGCACAAGATCCGTTTGATGAGCAGCTATTCTACTACCATACTCACCGTGCTGACACTAAAATATCAGTGAAAGCTATGAAGATATCGTCGGAAGAAACGCGTGTTGAAGTCCGTCGTGTGTCTACTCCACTTCCAGCTCCACCGGGTTGTGTTTTTTCAACTGCAGAAGATCTTTCTCCAAAGAAGTGTGAGGAAAGTGAAAAGCTCAAAGTTGAACCACTCCGTTTCAATCATATTGATGATGTGCAATATGCCATTGAGGTAAGCTGAAAAAACAAGAACACTATGTATAAAAAGAGTTCTTTCAAAAATGAAATTTTGCAGAAAATTGGCGAGGCAAATTTTCCTTACGCTATTGGAGTGGTCTGCGACCATCAGGACTATGCATTGCGATGTATAAAGCACATAAAAACAAAATTTGCTCCGGACAAGGAACCGATGGCTGACGGCGACGACACATTCTTTTTTGACACATTTTGTGCGAACACCAAGATTATGGTTAGAGTTTCGCAAGTTGAAAAGTACGAAACAGTCGTCGAGGTCCGTCGTCAGACGTGTGTCGTTCAAATGTTCGAAACAGCCGAGAAGAACTTCGTATCTCGAAGCGTGCCATTTGAAAGCATGGCTCCAGTTGCTCCAATGTGTCGTTCGGTGCCAATAAAAATTGAGAGAACTCCGGAAACAAGATCACCAAGCCCGTCTTCACTGGAGTTTGATGACACCCCCAAGCCAAGGAATCTTGAAGGAACCACATTCACAAGAATCTCAATGTCCTTTAATCCACGCAGCATGGCATTTTATCCGTTGCCAACTCAAATCGCTGTTCAGGATGACTCGGACTCTTCTTATGATTCAGATAATGCTACGGTTGTTGGGACAGTAAGGGAAAAATATGGTGTTTTTAGAAAAGTCGTTCGATTTGCTAATTCAGATACTTACGTTAACTGTTAATCTTCTTTTTTTTGTAATTGTTCTCTCTGGTCTGTTTCTTTGTTTAATAATTATTTCTGTACAACGGTTTTCTGTACCACGGTTATCTGCCATTCGGTTTGCTCCTTGTTACCATTAAACATTTCCATTTCATTTCTTTGTGCCTTCTCCTACCAATCTATCAATCTCTATCTCTCACTTTTTTAAGGTTAATTTCCCTAATTAGAAAAAAAAACTTACGGATTTTCATTTTTCTATTTTAAAGTTGCCGGTTTCCCGTTACTCTTCTTCATTTCTGCCAGTGTTTTCATCTTTGCATGCATTGAAAATTGAATAAATTTGTTAATGCATTTTTGTAACATTTTTCATTCAAACCCTGAAGAAAATTGAAAATCGTCTGAAAAAGTTTAAAAGACTTACAGATTTTTCCAGTTCTCGCAAATAATCGCTAGAAAATTCAAAAATTCATGAAGTGTTGCGAAATATCTTGCCGCCGTCAATACCACTCTCGTGAATCGATGCAAGTATTGGAGACGCAAGGGTGACTCATCGCGGCAAGACCCGCATCATTAACTGCCTGTCCCTTTAATAGACTGAGTGAACTAGTGGAGTCCATAAACGTGGGAAAAAAACTGAGTTTTTTCTAAAGATTGGAAAAAAACATGGAAAGTGAAGGAAAAAAGCATTCTTTCAATAGCGCAAGTGAAAAACTACTTTGACGTGCCAAAAAAAAAGAAATTATTGAAAAATGAACGAAAAAAACGTTAATTCTTGTATTCAGTAATTTCTATTTCTTTTTCCAAAATGAAGGTATTTTCAAAAACGAAAAACTTGAAAAATGTTGTTTTTTAAAGAAGAATTGGTTCAAAAGCAAGCCGGACAAAGAAGATCAGATCCAATAGACGGTGTCGTTGATGGCAACGCTTCTAGCAAGGAGGACTATGGTTATTTACTAATTTTAAAACTTTTCTTTTAGTGTCCACGCTTTTTGCTTCAAAATAAATTTTAATATCGCCATTTTTTTCGTTTGCCCTTTGTATGCATACAATTCTCCTCATTTTTCGAACCATAATTTTTATCATTGATAAAACATTCTATTCACAGTGTTTTTATTGCTTCACAATTGGTGCACAGATCAGAGGGAGTGAAAGGAAACGACTTTTCTAGATCAATATAAATTTAAACATTTTATAAACATTTTGGTCGCAATACGCTATGCTCTCTCATTGTCTTTTTCTTACAGAAGCGTGCAGGCACGTCTTTGAAAATTGTTATCAGTCTGTTTCCAAAATCAAACCTAATTTTATCTATTACCTCGAAGATCATCACAAACACCATATAAGGGAACAGAAATAGTTAGAAAAGCATTTCAAACATTTCTGACGTCAAGGAATACCAAATTGTTGAAACTGGCTGCTCATGCGAGCGTTTTCAAGACTACTCCTTTTTCTATTCTCTTGTTTTGTATTTCTTCAGGTTTTTAATGTAAGTTTTGTATCAATTTTTCAAAACTTTATTTAAATTTAGATTCAAAATGAGTCAAGTATTTTTCCTACATCGTCATATGTGTCTGAAAATCTTTTTCTTACGAAAATGCATAATAATGAGTATTGTGTTGGATACAATTTCTTAAATGGCACAGAGAGGTAGCGGTTATTAGCTTTTGACTTTATTTTTTTTGATTGAAAATTTTCAGTTTTCGAGAAGACAAACTCGAACCGGTTACACTTGCCATTCACGGAACATCTGACATTTTAGGAATGCTCGACGAGAAGCCTAGAAATTGGGATGGTCCTATATCATTCGGTCTTTTCATTGACATGCAATCTAGCTCATCTTTGCAATATTTAGTCGATGTTCATAGATGTGATAAGAACTTTCAGCAAAAGGTAATTTTAAGATCGATGCATGAGAATCAATAATTTCTAGATGACAATACACATTGCTTTTCGGTTGTCTGCATTCCAAACTTCATGCCCTCCAATTAGCATACTACCAAGTAAAAGTTCCTGTGAACAATTTTTGAAATATCGTTCGTAACTTTCGTAATTTTGAAACTATATGATTCGTTTAGGATCTCGTATTCGTAACAACATAACCGCTTCATTTTTGCTTTATCCCAGCAATTTGATGAGAAACATTGCAAGAATTGGCGCAAAATCAGATCTACATTTCATTGCTGATGGAGATATGAAGTTTAGTGAAGGGTTTGCTAATAAAGTTAAACCAATAGCTAATCAAATCCTTGACGGTAAGAATAAAAAAGTTCTGATAGTGAGGTAAGGTGTCATTGGGTGATTTATAAGATGTTCAACTTTCAGGAGATTTGAAAGCGAAAAAAAAGCTAAAATGCCTAGAAATCATACTGAATTGGAGCAGTTTTACAATAAAACGTATATTTTTAAAAGTTTTCTAAGAACGCGTTGTTTTAATTTTAGAATTTTTCAATTTCATCACAAGTTTTTCTTCAGTGGGCATAAGATTGACAATCTTACACAGTGGTTCAATATTTCTAATCGAGAGGATAAAGTGACCAGCTGGGAAATTCCGTACTTGTGAGTTGAAGGATTCAAACATTATGTGACAAATGTGATTCAGAAGTTGTTTTTGGGAAGTTCAACCAATCCTTCATCGAAACGATTTGTACAATAAGGATTGGTTTCCAGCAAGGATAAAAGTTATGCAGTCACTGGTAAGTAGTGAGATATGCAATATTTGTCGAACAACTGATGGTGTGTAGGTGTATAGCTTGTGCCGAGCAAATTATACATTCCACCTTTTATCCCATGTCTTTGATGTTCATGAAGGCATTAAACTAAATGACACTATTTATTCCCAATCAGTGATAGAACATCAAAAGAAATTTGCAAGAAAAACGTAAGGTGATGAGAAAAGGTTTACCACGAAGTATTCTTCAGAGTTTTAAATCGTTATAATAAAGAACTCGATAGTTTATATCCGGATACTTTAAAGAAATGCGGAACATTTATTATGTAGCATAACAGGAGATTTTAAGAACATCAAGTTCATACGGGTTCATTGCCTACTAATTAATAAAGTGTTCTATTATATCTGTTGCAAATAAATAATTGTTTTTTTTATTCTTTTCCACACTAAAACGATAATCTAATTAGAAAACATTATGCGCTGAATTTGGATAATACATAGAGAACTATGCCAGTTTTGAGAAGAAACTTTATCGCCATGTAAGATCTTTCATTTGTTTCCACAAAAGTTATGAAAACTAACAGGATTCCCGTTATGTTTCATTTTCACTTTCCCTGGAAGCAGAAGAACTTTGTCTTCACACATTACAAAAAATCCCCAAAAACTTAGTCTGAAATAGATGATTTCCTTGCCTAGATTTCTAATTTGTATATTCACTTGTTCTTTTCTGCTGCAGATTATTAACGTGAGTTCACCCGATCTAGATTGTTTAGAACACTCATTCTAATTCAGTACTATAATGCACATTGGCTTTGGTATGAATATATCTTTACTGACACAGATTTTCACCTCGAAATGTATGAAAAAGAGTATTGTATTGGTTATAACTTCCTAAAAGGCTCCGAGGAGTAAATCCTTGAGTTTTTTTGCATTTTGTTCTTAAAAATTTTTAGTTTTCGACAAAATGGCATGGAGCCTGTAACACTGGCAATCCACGGCACATCCGATATGTTGGAAATGGTTGAAAACAAACCACAATACTGGGACGGTCCCATATCACTTGGGTTTTTCATTGACCTAAAATCCAGTTCATCTTTGCAATATTTGATTGATTCTTATAGATGTGATGAAGAATTCCAGAAGAAAGCCAGTGATTTCACTCAAAGATTCTGTAATTCTTCATTTCTTTTCAGATGACTGTTCACATTGCATTTCGCCTGTCTGCGTTTCAAACTTCCTGCCCAACTATTAGTGTCTCACCAACCAGCATTACTTGTGAGAATTTTTTACTGAACCGTGAGTTGTTTGTTTTGTTTTTTTCGTTTTTATAGATAAAAAGAAAATGTTTTTAGGAAGTCAAATCCGTAACAACATAACCGCTCCTTTTTTGCTCTATCCGAGCAATTTGATGCGAAATATTGCAAGAATGGGAGCGAAATCTGATTTACATTTCATAGCAGATGCAGATATGATTCCCAGTGAAGGGTTTGCTGAAAAAATAAAACCAATAGCAAATCAAATGCTGGACGGGAAAAATAAGAAAGTTTTGGTAGTCAGGTATGCTGTTTCTAAGAAAATTTATATTACTGAGCAAATTTGCAGAAGATTTGAAAGCAATAAGGGTGTTGTAATACCTCGAAATCATATTGAACTTAAAGAAACAATTGAAAACCAAACGTAAAATTTGAAATCTTTATAAGTGAACAAAAATGGAAGGTTTTCAGAGTTTTTGAATTCCACCACAAGTTCTTTTTTGTTGGTCATAAAATTGACAATTTGACGCAGTGGTTTGATGTTTCTGACAAAGAGAACAATGTGACCACTTGGGAAATTTCATATACGTAAATTCCAAAAAAAAACCTTTATTTTGATTGTTATCATTTCAGAAACTGTTACTGGGAAATTCAACCCATACTTCATCGTAACGATTTGTATAATAAGGATTACTTTCCAGCTAGGCTAATGGTTATGCAATCACTTGTAAGATATAGTAAACTCCATAAGAACAATTTGTTATTATATATCCAGATATACAGTTTATGTCGTGCAAACTACACGTTTCATCTTCTCTCCCATGTTTTTGATGTACAAGAAGGAATAAAACTGGAGAACACTTTATACTCACAATCAATCATAGAACATCAAGATAAATTTGCATGGGAGAAGTGAGTTGACTTACTCAGTAAACGTTTAAAAAAGAATGAGGATTTGTTTTAGAGCTAACAACAGATATGTAGAAGAAATGGATGACTTGTACCCAAGCACCCTAGAAAAATGCGGAAAATTTATCAGGTGAACCCAAGAATCTAAAACACAATTCGGTTGCAAGCGGGTAGAAAAATTGTCACGTGTAATTGCTATTGTAACTTTTCCTGGTTACCGCTATATTATTCATCTTTTTAGTTGTTTACTCATTTTCCAAATTTCTTTTTAGAGTAAATTATAAAATTTGAATGTTCTTTTATCATTTTTGCTTATGCTATAAAAACTAAGTTAACAATCCGTATTTGCAAAATGACAAGAGCCGAAAAAACAGTTTTGAATGCTTCGAATTGCTTTGACTGACTATTTGTTTGTTATTAGTTACGTTTCTTTCTAAATTGTTAAAATTGCTGTTGCTCTTTCTCTCTCACACAATCAGTAAGCGGGGGCAGAGGAGTTTCATGTTTCCTTACACAGAAGTATGGTCATAATTTACAATTTCCTTATCATTTCTCTTTATGTGGTCATCAAATAAACAGGAGGAGAGCGGAAGGAAGATTATAATCTATTCCAGTAGAACTCATGCAATACACTGTTTGTACCTAAAATTTTTGCAAAATTGATTCACACTTTTCTGCATTGAATGCTCACAATTTCACAACTCACGATAGTTACCAAAATTTGATTAACTAGAACTGCGCCAAAGTTTAAAATTTCCTTACAACTGCAATTCCAAGTTTGAATGCGTACGTTTCAACTTCTCCTCTGCCTATTCTCATGTGTTGTTTTTATTCAAGTTATCAATGTGAGAGAAATCTTTTTGGGAATCTTTAGCAATTTTACTGATTTTAGTATCAAAACTATAACTTGGAAAATAATGATTCCAGTCGAGTTCTCAACACTGTGATGCATGATGAAGAATATTGTGTTGGCTTCAATTTTTTGAAGGGTTCCGAAGAGTAGTTCATCCAGTTAGCTTCAAATCTTAGTGTTGATTTTTAGTTTCAAAAGTGACCGTCTTGAACCAGTGACTCTTGCCATTCACGGAACATCCGATATATTGTCACTGCTTGAGCAGAAGCCAAAAAACTGGGATGGTCCCATATCGTTCGGTCTTTTCATTGATTTGAAATCAAGTTCCTCTTTATACTATCTCATTAAACTTCAGAGATGCGACCCAGAGTTTCAAAAAAAAGTGAGCTGTCTTTAGAATTACGCCAAAAAAAACTTCCTAATTTCAGATAAGTGTACACATTGCGTTTCGATTGTCTCCATTTCAAAATACATGCCCACCAATAAAAATCAAAGAGGATAACATCACTTGTGAATATTTTCTGAAAAATCGTAGGCGAAATTTTTTAAGTTTAAAATTACCGCGCAATCACGTTGTTCAGGATCTCAATTTCGTAAAAGCATAGTTGATCCATTTTTGATCTATCCTATCAACTTGATGAGAAACATTGCGAGAACTGGCGCCACTTCTTATCTTCATTTTATAGCAGATGGGGACATGACTTTTAGTGAAGGATTTGCTACTAAAGTCAAACCATTAGCTAACAAGATTCTTGATGGGAAAAACAAAAAAGTTTTAGTTGTAAGGTGTGCATCTTATAACGGAAAGTTTATTAACATTTTATTTCATTTTAAGAAGATTTGAAAGCGCAAAAGGAGCATATTTGCCGAAAAATCACACTGAATTGAAACATTCTTTTGAAAACAAAACGTAAGGGAATTAACACTTGCAAAACAGTTATAAAAGAAAATTTGTAGAGTTTTTGAGTTTCACCACAAGTTCTTCTTTGTTGGGCATAAGATTGACAACTTGACGCAGTGGTTTTCGATATCTGAGAAGGAGAAAAATGTAACAGCTTGGAAAATTCCATATTCGTAAGTTTAGGATTTTATCTAAATTATAGAAGTTGATTGTGAGTTCAGAAGTTGTTCCTGGGAAATCCAACCAATTCTCCACCGGAACGATCTATATAATAAAGATTGGTTCCCAACAAGGGTTAGGGATATGCAGTCATTGGTAAGTACAGTGTTTGAGAAAAATAGCAATGAGTTTAGTTTACTTTTCAGGTGTACAGTCTATGCCGGGCCAATTACACTTTTCACCTAATTTCTCATGTTTTTGATGTTCATGAAGGTGTGAAACTTAGTGATACTCCGTATTCTAAATTGGTGAGAGCACATCAGCTGAAGTTTGCAAGACAAGTGTAAAACATATGGTCAAAAACAAACTTGAAATGTATTTTTCTTATTCTAGAGCACTTGACCGATATGTCAAAGAACTGGATGCACTGTATCCGGAAACTTTGGAAAAGTGTGGAAAATTTGTCATGTGATAATTAGTAACATTCTATAGAACACGGGTTGGAAATGAATTGTTTTATTTGTTTTTATCATTCCTAACATTATTCTCATACTTGTACTTTCCCGTTAAAACTGATTGAATTCAACATGCTTTAAATTTGAAAAAAATAATCAAATAAACTTTCAATATTTTTTCATTGTTTCTTTCTCAAACAAAAAGATGGACACAAAATACGTTGCCATAGTGTTGAAATTTGTTCAATTGGTCCCAACCAATAATCAATACTGTCCCGAATTCCCCCGTGGAAAAACATCTTTGTCTGCGTCTCTCACACTCTCGTCGGTAAACACATATGCACAAGACAATTTTGCTCTTCGAACCAACTCCATCGAATACCCCAATTCTTCGCTCACCACGTCTGACTGGAGTTGCTCCGACGCTTTTCCCATCCGAAACCACAGCATCACCTACGTATCTCTGGTTGCTTGGATATTAATATATACGTTTCTCCAGTTTTCTGTTTGACATTTATAAACCAATTTGCATTAGCTCTGCAAAATCTTGCCTAGAGCAGATGGCGTCACATAGTAAGAAAACGGGCGTTGCGGCCGCGTCGCGGTTAGCGTTCTCTCCAGGCCAGCGTAGGTAATCGGCCCAATGCAGCCTCATCGATTTCGAAGGGCCTTGTCTTGCTTCTTCTCTCTTTCCTTTCTACACGGCTGGTATACATACACTCCCCCTTTCGCTTCTTATCGATTTTCGTAATAACAACCAATTTTGTCGAAAACACCCAGTTTCGTTGTCTTTGCTAGCTTTTCACATTTTTCTTCAATTATTTCTATCGGTCTTTTTCATCAGAACGTTTTCCACATTTAGCCTTCTTTGATTTACAGCTACTCTATTAATTTTGAGATTTGTTTCACGGAGTTTTCTTATTTTTTTTTGCAATCTGTTATTTAAAAAATTCAAATTTTTACAATTTAATTTTCAGGTTATGGCAGAAAATGCTTCTCGGAAAATTTATAAAATCTGCTCTCGCGGGGGACAAATCTTCTACCTCGATCGAAAAGCTATGGAAATGATTGAACCGGTGAGGGTACTTTTTACCGCTGGCGGTCTTGACCAGGTCCCACTAGAAGAAATCATTCCAATCCGGCTGGAAATCTCAACAGCAGCTTTGCAAAAAGTGGTACAATGGTGCAATCACCACAAAAATGATCCTGACGACCTGCAGCTTGAGGGTGACGAGATTTCCGAATGGGATCTTCAATTCCTTGACATCCGATACGGCTTGCTGTTTGAAATCCTTCGGTCTTCTCGAGACTACGAAATTCCGGCTTTGTTTGAACTTTGCTGTCGATTTGTAGGAAGAAACCCTCATGAAATTGTAAGAGGTTTTATTGAGCACGACGAAGACGAGATTGAGGTCATGCAAGCGTCTGCTGCCGCTTGAGTTAGTTTTTTTGTTGTATTTTTGTGCATTTTCAGTTCGCGCCAGGTCGCGTTAAACATTTTGCCACCTCCTTTATTATCTTCTAGAAAATTTAAATTTAAAAATATCAAGTTTCGAGTGAATGTAAAAAAGTTCTTACATTTTACATTTTTAAATCTGTGAATTAATTCGGTGAAACCATTTACACTTTTTGAAACATTCTCTAGTTGTGATATCATTACTTGTTTTCCTACGGCCACTTTCCTTGTCATACACTCATTCCACTTTGTTTCTTTGAACAAAAAATAAAGTTTACATGTTTGAGGAATTTTTCATTTTATTTCAATGATTTTGAGCGGTTATAACCCCGTTTTTCTATCTTATTTTGTTTATTTGTTTTTTTCACTATTAAGATTTTTACAGAAAAAAGCTGGAATAAAATACTGGACATTCCTAAATTTGTCTTGCCGATTGCGAATTCCATGATATTCTGCATCCAAAAGTAGGTTGTTTGTAATTAAAAGCCTGAAGCAAGTGCAGTATTGTTTTTCAGATAAAAAATGTCTTCAAAAACTTTATCATTCAAAATGGAAGTGGGATCAAATCCACAAACTGTTCCTGTCAAATACAAGTTGAAATCGGAAGAAGGAGTGGTTTTCTTTGTAGACCGCAAAGCAATGAAAGCCTCTGCGTTCATTAACCAATACTTCATCGACAAGGGATATACCGATAGAAACTGCCGTGACATGGAGCCGGTTCCAATTCCATTTCCGGCGTTGACAGTGGAGCTTCTAGTCACTTGGCTTAATCATCACCAGGATGACACTCCAAACGACGAGAAAGTTCCGTTTATGAGATTCCCACCGTGGGATAAGCAATTCTTCCGGATTGAGCCGTCCTCGCTGTTTTCTCTTCTAAATGCGTCTCACAATCTTGGAATAGAGAAACTCATGAATATGGGATGCTGTGCGGCTGCGGAAATGATTCGCGGAAAGAGCACTGCTGAAATTCGTAAGATTTACAATATTAAAGCGGATAAAGAAGAGGAGGCGCCGCCGGTAGATGGAGCGGGACCGTCTAGTGTTGAAGATGTTGTTCAAGAAGATGATGCCGAGGAAGAGTCAACTCAGGAGGAACAGAAGCAGCCAGTAAAACCAAAACAGTCAAAGCCGCACAAGAAATCCAAGAAATCAAAGAAGAAGAGACATTAAGTTATACGAAAAAAATAACTCAATTTATAAAACTCTTTATAAGCACTCATAAAAACAATTCATTCATATTGAATGGTGCAATATCCCAGTATTGTTTCATTCTTGCTTTTTCCATTGCCCTGTCGCGTTTTCTTGCTTTTTCTATTAATAAATCATAATTAATTTAAAAAAAAACAGTCGTTGAAGCATTATTCTTCGTTATTTTTTCCTGTCATCGGTACATACAGTGCTCCACATAATGATACGGCCACCCCAAAATTTTGCGAAAACGGAAAAACCAGAGTATGGTGAATTTTCATCTTTATGGTGTACAATTGTCT
>LR570140.1:0-24613 GCA_900536345.3 Caenorhabditis sp. 39 LS-2015 | reverse complement strand
AAGCCCGCCTATCAAATTGGCTGGCTTGCCGAGTGTAGGTCGGCAAGCCAGCCAATTTGATAGGCGAATCCGCCACATCGTTGCCGTTTTTTAGCTGAGTTGGTAACTGAAAGTATTGGACTAATAAATTTTAATTAATTCAAGTTTTAAGGACTATCCAATACTCCACTGAATTGGCATCGCTTGATTCATTCAAGAAAATCGATCGATGCCTTTACTTCATGTGGAAATTCGAATGGGATGAGGCCGAGTTGAAGGAGCAGGGATACGATGGATACGAGGCAACAGTAGTCGCTGGCTATACAGATCCAAACAAACAGAATGTTCGCGTTCAATTCCAATTCGAGCTGATTCATTCAGGAGAGTGGATCCAGAGACGAATTGGAACTGATGATGAGACCAAGTACACGGAACCGAAACGCGGCACTTGTCGTTCTTTCACGATGGAATTTTCGTTGAAGAAGTTCAGTTTTCAAGCTAAAAGAGTCGCTTCGAATTTCAATGACGCAGTTTTGGTTGTGGAAGGACACAAGATCAATGTGAATAAAAATGTAGGTCGAATAATGTCTATCTGGGAGCAGGCGGTCAGAGGCGTACGCATTTTTTGGCCTAGTATCAAGAATCCATTTAGAAATCGGTTAATTCCTAAGATAATTGCAAAACGGCCCTAAATTCGTCGCGCGTTGCGAGGCCTGTAGCGACCGACTGCTCCCAGCGGCTGGAAGCTATTTTTGCCCATCTCTGCTATCAGTAGTCAATTTTTCAGCACCTCTCGATCCATTCCGATTACTTCAACACGTTGTTCAACTCGGAGTTCAAGGAGAAATCGATGACTGAAATTCCAATCGAAGACGTAAAATATGGCGATTTCATTCGTCTCCTGGATGTTTTTGATCCGATGCATCCGATTCCTCCGACTGGTAGTCTTTAGATTTCCTTTTCATGAATAATAGTCCCTTTTCAGACGAGAACGTCGAGATCTTTCTGGAGCTCGCTGACCGCTTCGCGATCCCTGCAGTTACTGTTCTCGTGGAGAACTTCTTGCTTAGCAGTTCGCATTTGCCGTTCAAGACTTTTCTGAAGTTGGCTGACGAGTACAAACTATACAGACTTCTGGAAAGCAGTTTGAAGGCCGTTTATTCCGAGAAACACACACAACTCCTCCTTCAATTCTCTCAATTTGAAGATCTGTCCGAAGCGACTAAGATTGAAATTTTGGAGCATATTGTGAGAGTTGCTCGTAAAAAATCTGCTGTCGTTTGATCATATTGTTCATATAAACTGTTAATTTTCATTTTATGTTAAGTTGTTCCGGTTCAGATTGTTAAAATCTTCGATACTTTTGATGCATTCTTCACTTCTTTTTCTTGCATTTTAAAATGTTTTCAGAAATTCTTATATTTCAATTAATTCGGGAAGTGCTGACTTTAAAATGACCGATGTGAAAACAGCAGAAGGGATACATAGATCCTTTTTCAAGCAATTTAACTGGCATGAAAGTAGCGCTACGATTGAGGAATCTTCGAAAAATGGATTATCTTGGTAACTTTAAGAAGATGAACACAAAGAATTCAGCTTACGTTTTGAGGAAAGTCCAATTCTCGACAAAACTGGCATCGTTTCATTCATTCAATAAGATCGATAACTGCATTTACTTTACGTGGAAGTTCGAATGGGATGAGGCCGCGTTGAAGGAGCAGGGATTCGATGGATACGAGGGAGAAGTCGTTGCTGAGTATAAAGATCGAAACAACCTGTCTGTTCGCCTTTCTTACCAAGTACAGTTGATTCATCCTGGACAGGAGATTCGAAGACGAATTGGAGCTGACAATGACACAAAGTGCACGCAGGCGCAATACGGCCTTTGTCGTTCTTTCAAAATGGAATTTTCATTGAAAAAGTTCAGTTTCGAAGCTAAAAGTGTCACTTCGAATTTCAATGACGCAGTTTTAGTTGTGGAGGGAAACAAGATCAATGTTAATAAGAAAGTTAGTCATTTAACATCCATAATTACGCAACTTCAACTATTGCAGTACCTCTCGTTGCATTCCGAGTACTTCGACAAGTTGTTTAATTCGAAATTCAAGGAGAAATCAATGACCGAAATTCCGATCAACGACGTGAATTACGCTGATTTCGCACGCCTTCTGAATACAATTCACCCTACGCATCCGGTTCTTCCTACAGATGAAAACATTGAGACTCTTCTGGATCTCGCGGATCGGTTCATGTTCCCGGTGGTCGTTGAACGTGTTATCAACCACTTGCGTTACAGCTCGGATCTTCCATTCGAGGATTTTCTGCAAATTACGGATAAGTACAAGATGGACAAGATCTGGGAGTTGATTTTGAAGATGATCAATTCCGGACCTCGAATGCAGCTGCTGACCAAGAACATAAAGTGCAAAGAGCTGTCTGAAACAGCAAAAGTCAAACTTTTCAATCGATTTGCAGAAATTATCAATATCTGCTCTTTTCCGAATGCATCGGTTTTTTAAATGAATCAATTTGTTGTTCATGCGCTCTTTTTTGTTTAGTTTATTGATATTTTGGTTGAAAAAACCACATTTTTTATTTTCCAACTTTGATTGATAATTAATCCATATTTTTCAGATGAGATAAAACCGCAAAAACTTAGTGATAATGATCTATTTTTACAGATTTACTGATATTTCTATTTGGAAACTTGCTAACTTCGAAAATGAGTGATGATGAAGAAACAGAAGTTTTATCCGGAACATTTTACAAAAAAATCGACAATGAAATTCCGAAATGTTGCGTATTTGATGGATCTTCGGAAAATGGAATATCGTGGTAACTTGGGGAAGATAAACACAGAAAATTAAATTCAACATAAATTTTAAGGAAAATCCAATTCTCGACTGAACTGGCACCGTTTGATTCCTTCAATAAGATCGATCGCTGTCTTTACGTCATGTGGAAGTTTGAATGGGATGAAGAAGAGTTGAAGAAGCAAGGATACGATGGATACGAGGGAGAAGTCTTCGCTATTCATTTAGATCATAACAACCAGAATGTTCGTCGTCAATACAACGTGGAGCTTATTCATTCGGGACTGTGGATGCAGAGGCGATTCGGAACTGAAAAAGAGACCAATAGCACGGAACCGAAATGGGGCAGTCTCTCTTGTTTCGTAATGGAATTTTCGTTGAAGAAGTTTAGTTTTGAAGCTAAAAATGTCTCTTCGGATATCAACGACTCGGTTTTGATTGTCAAGGGAAACAAGATCAATGTGAACAAGAAAGTAAGTTATTTCATTTTTATAATGAAACAAATTCAACTTTCCAGTATCTCTCGATGCACTCCGAGTACTTCAACAAGATGTTCAATTCGGAATTCAAGGAGAAATCGATGCCCGAAATTCCAATCAATGACGTGAATTACGCTGATTTCTCGCGTCTTCTGAACACAATTCATCCTACGCATCCGGTTCTTCCAACAGGTATTTTTTTTTGGCATTTTTTATCGGAATCACTCTTATTTTGCAGATGAAAACATCGAGATTCTTCTGGATCTTGCGGATCGATTCATGGTCCCAGTGGTCACTGAACGTGTTATCAACCACTTGCGTTACAGCTCGGATCTTCCATTCGAGGAATTTCTGAGAATTGCTGAAAAATACAAAATGGATAAGCTCTGGGAGCTGATTCTGAAGCCAATCAATTCCGGACCGCGAATGCAGCTGCTGACCAAGAACATCAAGTGCAAGGAGCTGTCTGAAACGGCAAGATTGAAACTTTTCAGTCATTTCGCAGACATTATCAATTCTAGCTCTTTCGTCGAGTGATCGGTTATTTTGAATGAATCAATTTGTTGTTTTTTTCAGTTACTTTCTGTTGAGATTGTTGATATTCTGGTTGACAAAATCCCATGTTTTATTTTCCGAGTTTGATTGAAAACTAAATAATCGATATTTTTCAAATGAGATTTAAATTTAAATTGTGAATTGCTATATTTAAAACGTATATTTAATGATCTATTTTTACAGATTTACTGATATTTTTATTTGAAAATTTCTAACTTCAAAATGAGTGATCAGGAAACGACAGAAGTTGTAAAAGGAGCCTTCTCCAAAAAAATTGTCTCCACGGAGAATGGCGTGCTTGAGGAATCATCGAAAAATGGATTATCCTGGTAACTGGAAAATATCGAAACAACAGATTTTAATTAATTCAAGTTTTCAGGAAAATCCGCATCTTGACTGAATTGGCATCGTCTGATTCATTCAACAAGATCGATCAATTTGTTTACTTCGTGTTGAAGTTTGAATGGGATGATGCCGACTTGAAGAAGCAAGGATTTGATGGTTTCGAAGGAGATATCATCGTTCTTTTCAAAAAGCAAAACAACCAGAATGTTCGCCTTCAATTCCACGTGGAGCTGTGCCATCCGGGAGAATGGTTTCAGAGGCGAATCGGAACTGACGAGGAGACCAAGTTCTTAGAACCGAGATGCGGATATTTTCGCCATTTCGATGTTAAATTTTCATTGAAAAAGTTCAGTTTTGAAGCGAAAAGTGCTCCTTCGGATTTCAACGACACGGTTTTGATTGTCGAGGGAAGAAAGATCGATGTGAACAAGAAAGTAGGTCATTTCATATTCATAATGACGCAAATTCAACTTTTCCAGTATCTCTCGATGCACTCCGAGTACTTCAACAAGATGTTCAATTCGGAATTCAAGGAGAAATCGATGCCCGAAATTCCGATCAATGACGTGAATTACGCTGATTTCTCACGTCTTCTGGCCACAATTCACCCGATGCGTCCGGTTCTTCCTACCGGTATTTTTGGCTAGGGGAAAATTCGCAGCAAGACATTTCGCAGCCGAGTTTCACGTTTTTTAGGGAAATTATTATGTTTTCCGGATTATTGATGCAAATTGAATACTTTTCAACAAAAAAGAAGTTTCCCCACTTAAAAACGGCGGAAAAACGATCGGCTGCGAATTGTCTCGTTGCCGTATTTTTGTGATGTTTCTGTCTTTGAAGTTAGTCTCATTTTGCAGACGAAAACATTGAATATCTTCTGGATCTCGCGGATCGATTCATGCTCCCGGTGGTCACTGAACGTGTTATCAACCACTTGCGTTACAGCGCGGAAATCCCATTCGAGGAGTTTCTGAGAATCGCTGACAAGTACAAGTTGCACAAGCTCTGGAAGTTGATTTTGAAGCCGATCAATTCCGGAATACGAATGCAGCTGCTGGTCAAGAACATCGAGTACGAAGAGCTGTCGGAAACGGCAAAATTGAAACTCTTCAGCCATTTTGCGAAAACTTTGGAACAATGATTTCCCAAATGATTGGTTGTTGTTTTTTGTTGTTGAATGAATCAATTTGTTGTTTTTTCAGTTATTTTCCGTTGAGTTTCTTGATGATTGATATTCTGGTTGACAAAACCTCTTGATATTTATATTTTTCCGTTATTTTTACAGAATTTCAGTTATTTTTATTTATTAATAATAGAAATTCTCTCTGAAAATGGCTGACTTCAAAGTGACCGATGTAGAAACAGCAGAAGTCACGAATAAAACCGGTTTAAAACCATTTCCCTGCAATGATAATGGATTGATTGAGGAATCGACAAAAAATGGATTATCATGGTATTGAACTCCTTTGAAAACACCCAAAACAAACGCGAATTTTAAGGGAAATCCATTTCTCGACCAAACTCGCATCGTTTGATTCATTCAAGAAAATCGATCGATGCCTTTACATCCTGTGGTGCTTCCAATGGGATGAGGCTGAGTTGAAGAGTCAAGGATACGATGGATACATGGGAGAAGTTGTCGTTGTCTATAGAAATCTACACAACCAAACTGTTCGTCTTCCATATCAAGTCGAGCTGATTCATTCGGGACATTGGATTCAGAGACGAATTGGAACTGATGATGAGACCAAGTACGCGGAAGCGAGATACGTCGCTCATCGCTTTTTCGCAATTGAATTTTCGTTGAGAAAGTTCACCTTTGAAGCTAAAAGTGCTCCTTCGAATTTCAATGACTCGGTTTTGATTGTGGAGGGAAGAAAGATCGATGTGAACAAGAAAGTGAGTCACTTCCTATCCATAATGACGCAAATTTAACTTTTCCAGTATCTCTCGATGCACTCCGAGTACTTTGACAAGTTGTTCAATTCGGGCCTCAAAAAGAAATCCATTTCTGTCGATGACGTGAAGTACGCTGATTTCTCACGTCTTCTGAATACAATTCACCCGATGCGTCCGGTCCTTCCTACTGGTATTTTTTTTTGCCTTTTTTTGTCCTTGAAATTCATCTCATTTTGCAGATGAAACCATGGAGGTTCTTCTGATTCTCGCGGAGCAGTTCATGTTCCCAGTGGTCACTGAACGTGTTATCAACCACTTGCGTTACAGCTCGGATCTTTCACTCGAGGGATTCCTGAGAATTACTGACAAGTACAAGTTGCACAAGCTCTGGGAGCTGATTCTGAAGCCGATCAATTCCGGACAACGAATGCAGCTGCTGGTCAAGAACATCAATTACGAAAATCTGTCGGAAACGGCGAGATTGAAACTTTTCAGCCATTTCGCAAAAACTATGGAGCAATGTCAGTTTTCAAAGTGATCTGTTGTTTTTTTGTTGTTGAATGAATCAATTTGTTGTTTTTAAGTTAATTTTCGTTGATTTTATTGATGATTGATATTCTGGTTGAAAGCCTCATATTATATTTTCCAAATGTGATTGAAAACTAATCGATATTCATTGAGAATTTCTGATATTTCTATTTGAAAAGTACTGAATTCAAAATGACTGCTACGTTAACATCAGAAGCTGTAAGCGGATACTTTTCGAAAAAGTTAGGCTGCAGTGACATAAGTGAGGAATTTACGACAAATGGAGTGTCCTGGTAATTGGGAGAATAGTGAATCATATCAAATGAGTTTTAAGGCGAATCCAATCCGGAACTGAATTGGCATCATTTGATTCGTTCAACAAGATCGATCTCTGCCCTTACTCCTTCTGGAATTTTCAATGGGATGAGGCCGAGTTGAAAGAGCAGGGATACGATGGATTTGAGGGACACGTTAGAGCGTATTATACTGATCGAAACGACCAGGCTGTTCGTCATCCATTCAAAGTTAAGCTGACTCGTTCTGGACAATCTATTCGGAGACGAATCATAATTGGCGAAGAGTCGAAGAGCACTACGGGACGCAACGTTTCTCGTTTTTTGAAAATGAGTTTCTTTTTGAAGAAATTTAGTTTCAAAGCGAAAGAAGCCGTTTCGAAGTTCAATGATTCGATTTTGGTTGTGGAGGGAAACAAGATTGATGTGAATAAGAATGTAGGCTGGTGATCAAAAAATGTCTATCAGTAGTTCAATTTTTCAGCATCTTTCGATTCATTCCGAATACTTCAACACGTTGTTCAACTCGGATTTCAAGGAGAAATCGATGCCCGAAATTCCGATTGAAGACGTCAAATATGCCGATTTTGTAGGTCTCTTGGATACTTTGGACCCGATGCATCCGATTCCTCCGACTGGTAGTTTACATACTTTTTCCATGAATAAGAGTCAATTTTCAGACGAGAACGTCGAGATTCTTCTGGAGCTCGCTGACCGCTTCGCGATCCCTGCAGTCACTGTTCTCGTGGAGAACTTCCTACTCAGCAATTCGCATTTGCCATTCAAAGCTCTTCTAAAGTTGGCTGACAAGTACAAACTGGACAGACTTCTGGAAATCAGTCTGAAGTCCGTCATTACCGAGAAACATACGCAACTCCTGCTTCAATTCTCTCAATGTGAAGATCTGTCCGAATCGACAAAGGCTAAAATTTTGGAGCATATGGTTGTGCTTTCTCGTGAGAGATCTTTGTTCAATTTGTCCGTATAAATTG
This sequence comes from Caenorhabditis sp. 39 LS-2015, assembly GCA_900536345.3. Classification (NCBI taxonomy): domain Eukaryota; kingdom Metazoa; phylum Nematoda; class Chromadorea; order Rhabditida; family Rhabditidae; genus Caenorhabditis; species Caenorhabditis waitukubuli. The sequence goes on along the minus strand of LR570140.1, from coordinate 16,730 downwards.
TTGTTCTTTCCGATTTTTTTTCTAACGGTTCAGGTTGCTAGAACCTTCCATACTTTTCTATGTTTTTCTTAAATTTCAAAATTAATTTCAGAATTTCTGACATTTCTGTTTATTTGGAAAGTTCTGACTTCATAATGACTGATCAGAAAACAGGAGAAGTTGTAAGAGGATCATGTCACAATATAGTTAACTGGAACGAAAGTGGCGACACGATGGGAAAATCTTCGAAAAATGGATTATCCTGGTAACTGGGAAAACGGTAAATGTAATGAAAATTTCAAATTTTGAGGGAAATCCAATTCTCGACTAAACTGGCACCGTTCGATTCATTCAAGAAAATCGATCGTTGCGTTTATTTCATGTGGAAGTTTGAGTGGGATGAGACCGAGTTGAAGAAGCAAGGACACGATGGATACGAAGGAGAAGTCGTCGCTGAGTATAAAGATCAAAACGACCAGACTGTTCGCCTTCCATACAACGTGGAGCTTATTCATTCGGGACAATGGATTCAGAAACGAATCGGAACTGAAGAAGAGACGAGGTTCTCGGAACCGGGACGCGGCTATGCCCGTTTTTTCAAAATGGAATTTTCATTGAAGAAGTTAAGTTTTGAAACTAAACCAGTCGCTTCGAATTTCAATGACGCAGTTTTGGTTGTGGAAGGGAGAAAGATCGATGTGAATATGAAAGTGAGTCATTTTATATCCATAATAACGGAAAAGAGAGCATGCAGTAATTTGCTTCTACTTTTCCAGTATCTCTCGATGCACTCCGAGTATTTCAACAAGTTGTTCAGTTCGGAATTCAAGGAGAAATCGATTCCCGAAATTGCCGTCGATGACGTGAAGTACGCTGATTTCTCGCAACTTCTGGCAACAATTCATCCTACGCACCCGGATTTCCCTACAGGTACTTATTCTGTGGTTTTCTGTTCTGTGATCCGCGCCATAGGCGAACAACGGATCGACTAAGTATCCTAAGTAAATAAAAAATTTGTCTCTTCTTGCAGACGAAAACATCGAGAATCTTCTGGATCTCGCGGATCGATTCATGGTCCCAGTGGTCACTGAACGTGTTATCAACCACTTGCGTTACAGCTCGGATCATTCATTCGAGGATTTTCTGAAAATTACTGACAAGTACAATATGGACAAGCTCTGGAAGTTGAATTTGAAGTCAATCAATACCGTACAACGAATGCAGCAACTGATGAAGAAGATTGAGTACGGAGAGCTGTCTGAAACTGCAAAGGACAAACTTTTTAGCCATCTGCATAAACTTATCAAGTCCTGATCTTTTTCGAAATGATCTGTTGTTTTTTTTTTTGAATTAATCAATTTGTTGTTACTGCGCTCTTTTCTTCGGAGTTTATTGATATTCTGGTTGCCAAGCCTCATTTTTACTTTCCAAAGCTGATTGATAACTAATTGATACTTTTCAGATGAGATTTTTATCCTAAGTTGTTAAAAATTAGAAATCAAAGATTTTTTTTTTGAAATTTGTTTTTCTGGAATGAGAAGACCCTTCGATATCGTCTATGCTTCATCACTATAATCTCTATTTAATGTCTATTTTTACAGAATTTCTGATATTCTATTTGTTAGTATTAATTTAGCTGATTTCAAAATGGCTCGTCAGGAAAGAAGAGAAGTTGTAACAGGATTCTTTCACAAAAGAATCGACAATGTAATTATAAAAAGTGGCGTGGGTGGTAGAACTACGAAACTTGGATTATCGTGGTAACGTGAAGAAAATAAACACAAAGAATTCAACATTCGGTTTAAGGAAATTCCAATTCTCGACTAAACTGGGATTGTTTGATTCATTCAACGAGATCGATCTCTGCTCGTACTTCATGTGGCAGTTCGAATGGGATGAGGCCGCGTTGAAGGAGCAAGGATTCGATGGATACGAGGGAGAAGTCGTCGCATGTTATTACCGAAATCATAATCAACAATGTGTTCGCCTTCCATTCCAAGTGGAGCTGATTCATCCCGGACAGTGGATTCAAAGACGAATCGGAACGGACGAGGAGACGAAATACAATGCGGAATATCGTCTTTTCGATATGCAGTTTTCGTTGGAGAAGTTTAGTTTTAGAGCAAAAGAAGAAAAAGAAGCCGTTTCGAAGTTCAATGATGCAGTTTTGGTTGTGGAGGGAAACAAGATCAATGTGAACAAGGATGTAAGCGTTTGAACTCGGAAACTGAACATATATTTATCGATTTTTTTTCAGTATCTTTCGTTGCATTCCGAGTACTTCGACACGCTGTTCAATTCGAATTCCAAAGACACATCGATGCCCGAAATTATGATTGATGACGTCAAATACGTCGATTTCGCACGTCTTCTGTTCGCAATTCATCCGCTGCGTTCGGTTCTTCCTACAGGTAAAGATCTACTTTGAAATATTGTTCAATAAACTATTTGTTTTTGCAGACGAAACCATCGAGATTCTTCTGGACCTTGCAGATCGATTCATGCTCCCGGTGGTCACTGAACGTGTTATCAACCACTTGCGTTACAGCTCGGATCTTCCATTCGAGGACTTTCTGAGAATTGCTGACAAGTACAAGTTGGACAAGCTCTGGCAGTTGAATTTGAAGCTTATCGATTCCGGACCTCGAATGCAGCTGCTGACCAAGAACATCGAGTACGAAGAGCTGTCTGAAACGGCAAAAGCGAAACTTTTCAGCCATTTTGCAGACATTATCAATTCTAGCTCTTTTTCGAAATGATCAGATCGATCTGTTTTTTTTTCAATGAATCAATTTGCTCTTCTCTTTTGAGTTTATTGATATTCTGGTTGACAAAACCTGAAATTGCAAGTATTTTTTGAATTTTATTGAAAACTAAATAATTGATTTTTTTTTCAGATGAGGTTCTCATCGTAAAATGCTAAAAACGATCGAAAAACCCCATTAAAATCCATTTTTTACATTTTCCAATAGAAAAAAGGCTCAATTTCGTCCAAGTTGTAAACGTGCTCTATCGCGCTCTCGCCGGCAAAACTGTCGACCGATGGCGCCGTGTTTTGTGTTGTGCTGAAGGAGTATATTTATTATTTTCAGAAATTGGAAAGTGCTGACTTCAAAATGACTGGTCAGGAAACAAAAAAAGTCGTACGAGGATCCTTTTCCAAGCAATTTGATTGCGGTTATCGTCACTTGATTGAGGAATCTTCGAAAAATGGATTATCCTGGTAACTAGTCAACTGGGAAAACATCGGAATCAAAAAATATCAAACTATGCGTTTTAAGGCAAATCCATTTCTCGCTCGAATTGGCATCGTTTGACTCATTCAAGAAGATCAATCTCTGCCCATACTTGATGTGCCGTTTCGAATGGGATGAGGCCGAGTTGAAGAGGCAAGGATTCGACGGATTCGAGGGACAAGTCGTCGTTGTTCACCGGAGTCCAAACAAACAGGATGTTCGCCATCCATACGAAGTGCAGCTGATTCATTCGGGACAGTGGATTCGAAGAAGAATGGGAACGGACGATCTGGCGAAGCTCGATGCGGGACGCTGCCATGTCAAAATGGAAGTTTTGTTGGAGAAGTTTAGTTTTAAAGCGAAAGAAGTCGTTTCGAAGCGCAACGATGCAGTTTTGGTGGTGGAGGGAAACAAGATCAATGTCAACAAGAATGTAAGCGTTTCAATAAACGTCTAAACTCAGTATTCATCGATTTTTTTCAGTATCTTTCGATGCATTCCGAGTTCTTCGACACGCTGTTCAATTCGAATTTCAAAGAGAAAACGATGCTCGAAATTCCGATCAGTAACGTCAAATACGTCGATTTCGCACATCTTCTGGCAGTAATTCACCCGTTGCGTTCGGTTCTTCCTACTGGTATCCATTTTTATGTGCTGTTCAATAAGCTATTTTATTTCTTGCAGATGAAACCATCGAGATTCTTCTGGATCTCGCGGATCGATTCATGCTCCCTGTGGTCACTGAACGTGTTATCAACCACTTGCGTTACAGCTCGGATCTTCCATTCGAGGACTTTCTGAGCATTACTGACAAGTACAATATGCAAGAACTTTGGGAGTTGAATATGAAGCTTATCGATTCGAAAACAAGAATGAAACTGCTGATCGAGAACATCAAGTACGAAGAGCTGTCGGAAACGGCGAGATTGAAACTTTTTAGTCATTTCGCAACCATTATCAAACGTTGTGACTTTGCGAATTGATCATTTTTCATGAATCACGCTGTTACTGTATTCTTTCATTTAATTTGCTTCTGAATTTTGGTTGAACCGACCGAACCTATCTTATCGTATTGATATCATTCTTATAATATATTCCGGAAAGATTTGAGTACGTGTGTCATTCGTTCATTCCGTCCGCCGTGAAAATAAATATTTTCAACGTGAATTTCTTTTTGCCCTAGGTTGCGCGTCTTTGCCCATTCAATTCATATGATACTGTTCCTCCCGGCCTGAATGCCGCGAAGCGGCAGGATCAGGCTGGTATCTAATATTGCTTGAAATTTTCATTACCAATTTTATCATTATCGATTACCAGATGGCTACTGAAGCAATTGAACACTTCAGCTTCTGCGAGAGTTTCAACGGTCTGACAGAACGACAGCTTGATATCGACTCGAAACGTGAATTAAGCTGGTAAGCTGCATATGGTAGAAAACTCAGAGTAAATGGAAATTTTGCAGGGAATGCAAGTTCTCGACTGATTTTGCAACTTATGATTCGACGAAGAAGATCGATCGATGTGTCTATTTGAATTGGAAGTTCGAGTGGAATGAGGCAAAATTGAAACAGGAAGGATACGATGGATTTGAAGGAGAACTGACTGGTGTTTACTATCAAAATTCCGTGAAGTTCTCTGTTCCATTCAATGTCGAGTTGGCACGTTCGGGACAATGGGTTAGTCGAAGAATCGGAACCATTGCATGCACTGCTGATCCACGGTTCTCTGGACCCTATTTTTCTATGAACACGGAATTCTTATTGCATAAGTTCAATTTGAAAGCGAAAGGAATGGCGTATAATACAATCTCGACAGCTTCAAAGTTCTATGACGCAGTTCTGGTCGTGGAAGACAACAAAGTCGGTGTGAGCAGAAATGTACGGCAACAACTCTCATCGTTCATCTGAAATTTACCTTTTCAGCACCTTTCGATGCACTCTGAGTACTTCGACAAGTTGTTCAACTCGGATTTCAAGGAGAAATCGATGACAGAAATCCCAATTGAAGAGGTCAAGTATGTCGATTTTGCGCGTTTTCTGGACGCAATTCACCCGACTCGTCCGACGTATCCAACAGGTAAATATATCAGTTTCCAATAAGATTTTTCTTCACGGTTAATAGTATCTTTGCAGATGAAACCGCCGAGATTCTTCTGGAGCTCGCAGATCGCTTCATGGTTCCGGCTATCACCAGTCATGTTGAGAATCACTTGATTCGCTACACCCGTCTTCCGCTAAAAGAGGTTTTGCTGCTGGCCGACAAATACAAACTCGACAAGCTTTTGGATCTGAATCTGAAGCTCATCACCACCGAAAGACACGTGCGACTCTTGTTCCATTCGGTGAATTGTAAAGAGCTTTCGGAATCGACAAGAGCCAAATTGCTCAATTGTTTTGATGCGATTATCCGTCAAACTGCTGCACCAATTTAATTGATTTATTTTGATTTTAATACTTATTACCTCATCCTTTCTTTTCTACGCAGAAATGGTTAACCAACCGGTTGGAAACGATTCTCTCTTTCAGTGCACTGCGCAGCTGTTTTCGGAATGAATTGTTTTTTTTTTTGAGTTTTCCAGACGTTTTGTTTGCAATGGTTGATTAGTCCTCAAAAAGTTCCTAAATTCTATTAGTTTATTTTGTTATTTGAAAACGTTTGTTGTTCTTCTATTCAGAATATTCTGCAGAATGAACAAAATTTCGGTGGTACACGAAACCCAGATAATCCATTTTCCACAGTTCGCTGCTAAACAGGTGGAGCAGCAAACGATGAATGGTTTGAGCTGGTAAATAGATTGATGAAATCATTTTTACAAAAATCAGTTTTTTGCAGGGTATGCCGATTCTCTACCAACTTTGCTGCCTTCGACACCCTCAGAAAAATCGATCGTTGCGTGTACTTGTCGTGGAAGTTTGAGTGGAACGAAACCGAGTTAAAGGAGAAGGGATTCGACGGATTCGAAGGCACGATCACAGCCATCTATCCAGTCGAAAACGAATATATCAGTGTTCCATTCGATGTTGAACTGACGCATTCGGGAAAGTGGATCAGAAAAAGAGTAGGCACCTTTGATGAGACCAGAAAAACGGCGGCGGGGAACGATCACTACCTGAAATTCAAAATATCGCTGGACTCGTTCAGTTTGAAGTCAAAAACACCTGCTTCAGACGGGATTTCGACCGTTCCGACGATTAATGACGCAGTTCTGGTTGTTGAAGGAGAAAAGATTGATGTGAACAAGAATGTGAGCGAGTTTTTATTCAAGTGTTTAATTAATAAAGTTCGATCGTAATTTATCATTTGCAATCCATTTTTCAGCACCTCTCGGTTCATTCCAACTACTTCAACACCATGTTCAATTCGGATTTCAGGGAAAAATCGATGCCCGAAATTCCGATCAACGATGTCAAATATGTCGATTTCGCACGTCTTCTGGACGCAATTCATCCGACTAATCCTGTTGCGCCGACGGGTAAATATTATGGTTTCTCTGGAAAATGTTTGAAAAACATGATTTCCAGACGAAAACGCCGAGAATCTTCTGGAGCTCGCGGATCGGTTCATGCTTCCGGCGATCACTGGCCACGTGGAAAATTATTTGATCCGTGGCACCGATTTTCCGCTCAAATTCATTCTGCTGCTGGCCGACAAGTACAAACTCGACAAGCTTTTGGATCTCAATTTGAAGCTTGTCACCACCGAAAGACATATGAGACTTTTGACTCATTTTTCGAAGTTGGCCGAGTTGTCCGATGCTACAAGAAGCAAGATTCTCGGGCGATTCGCTGTTATTTTACGCAAAACGGATCCTCCTATTTAATCTATTTTTGTTCGAATGAATTAAATACTGTTTTTTTTTTAAATTTTCCACACATTTCGGTCGAATTGAGCCAAATATTACTAATATTTACTCGACATTTTTGATAATTCTTTGTCGATCATCAGCTATTTGTAGATGAGTGATGGAAGAATTACTTATGCGAGCACCTATCACAATTTCGCCGGTGTGGCCGAACAAAAAATGGAAACTAACTCGAAAAACGGATTGAACTGGTGAACTGCAGTAAAATCTGAACTGAGAATGTACGTATTTTTTGCAGGGAATGCAAGTTCTCAACTGAGTTTGCATCCTTTGATTCGACGAAGAAGATCGATCGATGTGTCTATCTGAATTGGAAGTTTGAATGGAATGAGGCGGAATTGAAACAGGAAGGATACGATGGATTCAATGGAATATTGAAACCATGTTATATCGTTTTGAACGAAGTCTTACATATTCAATTAAACGTCAAGATAACAAACTCAGGCCAGTGGATCAAGAAAAGGATCGGTCGGTTTGAAGAAACAAAGATGAAAACCGAAGACAAGCATCGTCTGGGTATGTATTTTTCGTTGAGAAAGTTCAGCATAAAAGCGGAACGAGCCGCGTCTGATGAAATCTCGACCGCTTCAAAGTTCAATGACGCAGTTCTGGTTGTTGAGGAAAACAATATTAATGTGAGCAAAAATGTAAGACAACAGTTCTCGAGGGTCATCTGAAATTTACCTTTTCAGCACCTTTCGATTCATTCAGACTACTTCAACACCATGTTTAATCCGGATTTCAAGGAAAAATCGATGCCCTAAATCCCGATCAATGACGTCAAATATGTCGATTTTGCACGTCTTCTGGACGCAATTCACCCGACCAATCCAATTGCGCCAACGGGTAAATATGATAGCTTTTTTGAGAAATTTTTGAAAAACATGATTATTTCCAGACGAAAACGCCGAAGTTCTTCTCGAGCTCGCAGATCGGTTCATGATTCCGGCGGTTACTGCTCACGTAGAGAGTTATTTGATCCGCGGTACGGATCTTCCTTTCAAGTTCATTCTGCTGCTGGCCGACAAGTACAAACTCGGCATGCTTTTGGATCTGAATCTGAAGCTCATCACCACCGAAAGACATATGAAACTCTTGTCACACCTGGCGAATTGTGAAGGACTTTCGGAAGCGACCAGAGCCAAACTGTTCAATTGTTTTGCTGAGATTATTCGTCAAACTGCTGCACCAATTTAATAGTTTAATTAATATTAACTAGTACAAACTGTTTTACCTCATCCTTCCTTTTTTTAAATACTCAAAAATGGTTCGAAACTATTCCCTCTTACAGTGTTTTCGAAATGAATTGTTTTTTTATTGGGTTTTCCAGATATTTTGTTTTGTCATGGCAGTTTATCCAATTTGATTTTGCTTTTCTCCCGACCTTGTACTGTAATGTTTGAAAATTTCTGATTTTGATTTGAATTCAGTCCACGTGACGGGTCTCGCAGCGATTTCGAAAAAGGGCGGGGCTTGCTAAGTCTTAAATTTAGACTGAAATCGCCTGGAATTTTGAACTTTTCATGTGATTTTTTCAAGATTTTTTGATATCCCGGTGAAATTTTGCATTTCTATCCAATTTTTCGTCAGAAATCTGTTTCTCTTCCATGCAATTCGATCATAACCTTTACGTTTTTTAATTCTATTGTGAAATTTTTCAGCTCAAGCGTATCGAGAAAGAATGGCTGACGAGTTTTTAATCAATGAAAGTGAAGAACATTGGATTTATAGCTTGGAAGAATCCGTTCTGGAAAATTCGTCGAATCATGGATTGAAATGGTGAGTTTTTTCGAATTGAAATCGCGCCTCAAAGGGAATTCCGCTTTTTTTCCAGGTGTTGGAAGTTCTACACCGAACACACTATCTGTGGAGCCGGAAATCGATTAGAACACTGCGCGTTCGTCTCATGGAATTTCGAATATGACCAAGAAGACCTTAAGAAGCATGGATTCGAGGGATTCGAGGGAGAAATGACAGTTTTCTACAAGAAGCCCGTTATTATGCGTTCCTGAGATCGTAAGAGTTGAGATTTCAAACGCGGCCGGGTCCCGCAACGATTTCCTTAGTTTTTAGTAAAACTACGGTGGATTCTACCGTAGTTTTACTAAAAAAAGAGGAAATCGTGGCGGGACGCGATGCCGCGTTTGAATCTCAACTCTTAAGATTTCGGGAACGCATAATAACAAAGTGGACAAGATCATGCCGGTTCCATTTTATATGAAACTGGAGAATTCTGGTCAATGCGTCCGGAAATTGATCGGAACCTTGGACGAAACAAGGTACTCTGCGTCGGAAAATCGGTGCATGACTTTTGTATTCAAGTTGAGAAAGACTCGATCGATTTTGAAGCAACCGGAAGTCGTCAGTTGTTCGAACTGTGAAATGACCAATCCACTCATTGATTTGGTGGTCGATGGCGTCCATGTCACTGTGAACAAGATGGTGAGTTAAAAACCCAGAAAATATATTTAAAGGTATCGATTTTTCAGCAGTTGTCAATGTTTTCTGAGTTCTTCCACAGCCTGTTCCACTCGGATTTCAAGGAAAAGTCGCAGAATGAAATCCCGATTCATGACGTGAATCTCAACGATTTCCAACGTCTTCTGTCCGTCATCGACTTGAAAAACCCCACTTCCCCGACGGATTCAGACGTTGAAGTTCTCCTGAAGCTCGCGGATCGTTTTTACATGCCATCCGTTACAAATCGCGTCGAGAATCACTTAATGTCGGCTTCCGAGCTGCCATTTGTTCAACTTTTGAAAATCGCCGACCAATATCGACTGGAGGAACTTCAGAAGTTCTGCTTGAGAGGATTGACTGAAATGAGTCATGTCGGATTCGTGAGCAACCTGGTTGAAATTGGCGAGTTCTCCGAGTCGCTGAAGAGCAAGTTGTTTGATAAATTCGCATCGCTCATCAAGGCGTCCAAACTTACTTTTTGATAAGTTATGAGATTTCACAATCAAGTTTTATCTGTTCATCGTTGAAATGTTTTAAAACGCTGATTTTTTGTATGATTTTTATTCAATTTTGTTGGTAATTTTCGGTTGAAAATCCGATAGTTCACATTTCCTACACGCTTTGTCATTCACTTTTACCTATCAAAAGCTTTTCCCAATTGAAACTTTTTAGATCAAGCTTATCGAGAAAGAATGGCTGACGAAGTGCTAATCAATAACAGTATGAGGATTCACGCGAAATCTGTAGATTGTCTGTTGGAAAACGCGACGAAGCATGGATTGAAATGGTGAGTTTTTCCGATTACACGCACGTCCCAATGAGAATTTTGTTGTTTGTCAGGTCTTGGAAAGCCTACACCGATCGCGCGATCGTTGGAGCCGGAAAACGACTGGAGAATTGTTTGTACGTCTCGTGGGACTTCTAATGGGATCAGGAAGGGCTGAAGAAGCAAGGTTTCGCTGGATTCGAAGGAGAAATGATAGTTTACTATCAGAAAGCCGTCAACGGAGTGCAAAAACGCATCCCGGTGCAATTTCATATGAAACTGGAGAATTCTGGACAGTGCGTCCGGAAATTGGTCGGAACCTTGGACGAAACGAGGCATTCCGCGCCGGAAAATCGTTTCTTGACTTTTGTGTTCAAGTTGAAAAAGACTCGAACGACTTCGAAGCTACCGGAAGTCGTCAGTTGTTCGAACTGTGAAATGACCAATCCTTACACTCATTTGATTGTCGATGACGTCCATGTCACTGTGAACAAGATGGTAAGTCTGAAAATCTAACAATTGATCTGAAACGTATCGATTTTTCAGCATTTGTCAATGTGCTCCGAGTTCTTCCACAGCCTGTTCAACTCGGATTTCAAGGAAAAGTCGCAGAATGAAATTCCGATTCATGACGTTAATCTTAACGATTTCCAACGTCTTCTGTCCGTCATCAACCTGAAAAATCCCGCTTCCCCGACGGATTCGGACGCTGAAATTCTCCTGAAGTTGGCTGATCGTTTTTGCATGCAATCTGTCACAAATCGCGTCGAGAATCACTTGATGTCGGCTTCCGAGCTGCCATTTGTTCAACTTTTGAAGATCGCCGACCAATATCGATTGGAGGAACTGCAGAAGTACTGCTTGAGAGGATTGACTGAAATGAGTCATGTGGAATTCGTGAGCAACTTGGCGGAAGTTGGCGAGTTCTCCGAGTCGCTGAAGAGCAAGTTGTTTGATAAATTTACATGGCTCATGAAGGAGTCCAAGGTTATTTTTTGATAAGTTATGAGGTTTCACAATCAAGTCTTATCTGTTCATCGTTAAAATAAAAATGCTATATGATTTTTTTGCAATTTTTGTTTGTAATTTTCGGTTGAAAATCCGATAATTTTCATTTTCGTAACTTTTTTCCGCTACATTTTCAAGTTTGAAGTAAGTTTTTCCGTCAAACAGCTAAAAACCTATTGAAAATTCCATTTTCGAATTCAGTTTTCTACTGTAAAACCAACTGGTTTGCAAATCCTTGTGAAAAATTTCAGGTAACCAATTGTCTTACCATGGCTACCGATTCGATCCAATACTCCTGCCCTAATGTGAGTCTTGATCCGTCACCGATCGAAAAAGAAGGCCATAGACATTCAAAAGACGGACTGGCATGGTTAGTGTTTTCATAAGTTTTCAGTCCGAACAATTAGAATGATTCGAACGAAGTGGCGAGGACGAAACAAGGCGAATCGGCGGGTCTGAAAATGGAGTAAGGTTTTTCGTGCCGTCGGAAAAGGATCACTGTAACCGATTTCGCAACGGGACTCGCCGAATAGCCGAATTGTACACCTCGCCACTTCGTGCAATATGTTCCAGCGGAAAAATCAATTTTTTACAGGGTCGTCAACTTTGGCTCCGGTTATTTTCAGACGGATGGATGGGAGAGTTTTGCTGAATCCGCCTATATGTCGTGGAAATTCAATTGGGATGTGGACGCGGAAGTTGAACAAGAAATCAAGGGAAAAATCACGGTAGCCTTTAATAACGCTCAAACCTCTATGGATGTGCATCTTGCTAATTCTGGTGAATGGATCTGTAAGAAAATGCACAACGTACAGAAATGGAGGCCGTCTTCATTTTCCTACAATTTAACCTTGAAAAAAACCTGCAAAACTCGCTGCCCGGCGACTATCATCAATTTCACGGACCCGGATTTTTCAAATGCCGTTCTTGTTGTCGATGGATTCAAAATCAATGTGAACAAGAATGTGAGATTGCTTCTGAAGAAATCGATAATCAATTTTAACATTTCCAGTATCTCTCGATGCACTCCGAGTACTTTAACAGGTTGTTCAACTCGGATTTCAAGGAGAAATCGATGGCGGAAATTCCGATCGAAGACGTCAAATTCAGCGATTTTCAATGTCTTCTGGGCGTCCTCCACCCGACGAATCCCACATTTCCAACTGATTCTGATGTCGAGATTCTTCTGGAGCTCGCCGATCGTTTCATAATGCCAGCGGTCACCAGCAAAGTCGAGAACTATTTGCTCATCAACCCGAACATTCCGTTCGCTAGAATTTTGAAATTGGCCGATAAATTCAACATGGATAAACTTCTGAATCGTTGCCTGGAGATGCACACGACTATGGAACACATGAAGCATTTGAGCGCTACCGTGAACTGTCTCGAATTGTCCGATTCTACGAAGCTTAAGCTGTTCGATAAGTTGACTGTGCTTATGAAACAGTAAATAGCAGGCAGCGGAGAAGTTCGAAATTGATAATAAAATTTCAATGTTTCAATGCGTTTTTTTCTATATTCCCAGTGCAAAAAATCGGCGACGGGTCTCGCCACAATTTGCGTCGGAAAATTCAAGTTTGTACAAACTTGAATTTTGTCGATGGAACAAATTTGTCAATGGAATTCCGACGAGAAACTGAAACTGGCGGAGAACATTTTGGAATCGAAATTGTACCTGAACAATTTGAGAAAATGATTTATTTATTTACAATTTTTGTGTAAATTTTCAATTACAAAAACGCGAAAAATCGGTTCGAATAAAGCGCAAAATAACTTTGAAATTTCTATGCAATGCGAAACGCGCCATCCACGCATCGAGAAACGCGTCAATAGCGACTCGGTGGCGCGTTCAGGGTGCAGTGTTGTTTGGTTAGTAAATCGATTTTTTACCGATTATATCGAGCATTTTTTGATTGTTTCAATGTTAAAAATTGAGTAAAATTTGATTTTTCGATTTTTTCTGAAATTATTTGTTTCCAATTCCAATTTCAATGATTTCAACCGTTCGTAAATGTGTCCAGACGCACACTTTTGACTATGTCAACCCACCCACAAATTACCCGAAATCTGAGCATCGAGAAAAGCATCCCGAACTTCAAATGTGAGTTGATTTTTTTTTTTTTTTTTTATTTCCCTATGTTTCCAGCCTAACGGTAGTCTTTGGTGCCCGTCGTGGTCTCAGCACGATACTGAAATTCTGCATTCCAAAACTGGAGAACGTCGACGAACAACACGCCACGGCAACACTAAAAGTGACCCTGATAAGTCTGCACGGACGTGTCCTTATCGATCGGAGGGACTATCCGGACTGCACACTTGGGGTGGCGATAGTCGAAGGACGAATGATCCAGCTGAGCGAGTACCATCTTCACGGGGAAGTTGTAACAGTGGAATTTGATTTGGAAGTGAAAACGGAGATGCGGAGGAAGAAAAATTGGGATTTTGGAGGCCCTGTTGAGCATTTGACGGATACGGTACTGGTGGCCGAGCAACAGAAGTTTCATGTTCATAGGGTGGTCAGTTATCAGTTTGTTATCAGTTGTTACCAATCCATTTTTACTTCAGCCCCTCGCCCTCCAGTCCGCCTACTTCAATACCATTTTCTTCGGACAATTCCGTGAATCCGGACAATCGGAAATCGAACTGAAAGACATTGACGCGAAGACTCTACAATGCCTACTGGAAATCGTCTACCACCGGCCGAACATTGACGTGTTCAATGTGGAAAGTCTTCTGGAAGCCGGCAGGATGTACGATTTCAAAATTGTCACCGACTTGTGCAAAAAGTTTCTGGATAATGATGAGGACATGAAGAGGGACGAGAAATGGAGAATAGCCGATGAGTACGGATTCGATGAGTTGAAGCGGAGGTTGGAGGGAGAAGCTGTGAACGAAAAACTGGAAAAAGAAAACAATTGTTTGGAAAAATAGTTTATTGTCAGAATAAATTTAAGAATAAAACTTATTGTGCTGCTGAAACTGCGACGTTTCGCAACCATTTGCATTGGTACTTTAGGTTGCGAAATGTCTGGAATTTGAACTATGCATGAAATGTCACTACCGCGACATCTTACTCCTACGACGTTTCGCAACCAACTTTGGTACGTAATGTCGCAGTGAACAGAGAGGAAGTACCTTGTGAAACTTGGTTCAATGCTAGATACGACATTTCGCAACCGCAACGGTTTTTTCGACACAGCGACATTTTCTCCGTCATTTCACAGGCACGACACTTCGCAACCACGACGTTTCACAACCACATAGTTTTTTTGATTGCGAAGTGTCGGACTAATAACTAACTTTTGGAAGTTGATTTTGACCAATTCTTCGGGCGACATTTCGCAACCACAACATTTTGAATACCACGACGTTTCGCAACTACAAAAAGCAGCAATTGTATGGTATTTTATAGGCACGACACTCCGCAACTCCCGAAACTGAGACTCGAGATCTAATTTTCTAATCTGTGGTTGCGTCGTTGCACCATACAAGATCTGACCTCCTTTTCCACCGATCAATACCCAATACCCCCACCGCACCCCCCCCCAATCTCTCCAGGTCCTCCTCACCTGCCCATTCGCCTCATTTCCACCCGCACCATGTCGACGCTCGTCCATAAATTTGTTCAAAAACACGTATTCACCAACTACTCTCGTGTTGCCCATTACGAACCACAATCGGAATCGACAAACTGTCATTCGGAAATCATTCTGTAAGTGGTTTTTGTTTTTGGCAGTGTAACGTTTCGCAACTTTGCAAATATTTCAGAAAATCCTCTTCCACCGCAAAACCGCTCGAAATCGATTACTCTGTGCAATTCCACGTGCCAAAATTGATTGGATTGCAGCAGAATTCGGAAGTTTCCATGAGAATTATCGTATTCTGTGGGCAGGAGAAGTTCTTCGAGGACTATAGAACTTTTTCGGATTGTCAAGATGGCGTAGAGAACATGGCAGATGGAAAAATCGATTTGTCGAAAATTTCCGATTTCCAAGGTGGAATTGTGACTCTCGAGTGGCACGTGGAAGTGAAAAAGGAGCAGCAGGAGGTCGGGGAAAGACCAAAAATGCGGGATTTCTCGGTGCCCGATGAGTATTTGACGGATGTCGCGCTGGTGGTCGGGGAGGAGAAGTTCCATGTTAGTAAGGGGGTGAGTTATCAGTTTTTTATTAGTAATCAATCAATAATCAATCAATAGATCCTTGCCACGCACTCCACCTACTTCAACACCATGTTCTACGGACAATTCCGTGAATCTGAGCAATCCGAAATCGAACTTTTCAATATCGATAAGGAAACTTTGCAATCACTACTGGAAGTCGTTTATCACAAACCAAATATCGATCACCTTAACGTGGAAATGCTTCTGGCAGCCGGGAGGATGTACGATTTGAAGTTGGTCACCGAGAAGTGCACCATGTATTTGATGGGGGACAAGTGGATTTCGGCGGAGGACAAATATCGATTGGTGAAGGAGTATGGGCTGGAGGAGTCGAAGGAAAAGAAGAAATGAAACATTTGAAAAATATTTTGTTGTTGTAAATTGTAAATTGTGAATAAATGATGAGCTATTTACTTGTGACACTTCGCAACTTAATACCATCGTTTCCCAGAGTTTAATCATGCCCGAGACAGGTCAAAAGTCAAGTTGCGAAACGTCGTAGCATTTATTTCAGTTTTTTTCAAGACATTCCTACCACTCGGTCAGGCCCTAGTCTAGCTGTAGCCTTTTCTTCATAGGTACGACATTTCGCAACCAGGAAACTTTGCAAAAGCGACGTTTCGCAACTACTCTGCTTTGTAATCTGAAGTTTGAGAATTGTCATTTGATTAGTGTCTTTTCGCAACCCAGAATTCCAAGAAAACCTGAAATTTTGAAACTGCGACAGCTCAGAGCTGTAACGTTTCGCAACTGAGAATTTTTGCGGCAATAACAATAACAATAACACTTTGGAACCATAAAATAGGATACTGCGACGTTTCGCAACTGCCAAATCGCCGATTTCAAAGTTGTAAACTTCGCTATTTAGGCGCCAAACTTTTCAGTTTCAAGATCTTGCAACTACGACATTTCGCACCTAGGATGTTCTGCAACCTGCGACATTTCGCAACTGCCAAACTGTTCACTTTCAGTTTCCGGTTTTACTAAATCTGAACTCTTGGCCTCAATGGCCATGATTCATGTAGTCCCGTTCTCCCGGATTATACCACCTGGTACATATAAATACAAATTTTGTTTGATTTTTTTTTCAAATTTTTTTTCACTCACAAGGGAAGTACATTTACACACCGGTTGAGAATTTCCTTAAATTTTGTCAGGGGGTAATTTAGGGTCGTAGAAGTCGATTCTGAAATTTCTAGCTTCCACTTTTGCTTTGTTTTCGAGATATTTTGTCTGAAAATTTTTCGGCTGAAATTC
>LR570134.1:2354-13660 GCA_900536345.3 Caenorhabditis sp. 39 LS-2015 | reverse complement strand
TTGCTGGCATAGTGGAGAAATGCCAAATGCACTTTGAATTCCACAGTGGCACTTGCAAGAGATTTAAGAAAGTTAATGGAAAACTGATCCAGACCTGTCGGTTCAACTTTCCCAAAGAATGTGAGTAGCTGATTAACAAAAACACTTAAACAATGAATCCATGTGTACAGGTCGACGGAGAACAGCTGTATCACAAAACGGCACCACATCCAAAAATAGGTCGTATTAACTGGCCCGGAAATCAGATAAACAATGGATCAACGATTACAATCCGACATTGCTCATCGGATGGAACGGCAATATTGACTTGCAGTTCTGCGGTACTAACAAGGATGTTGTCTCTAACAATTTATCAATGATGTTTTATTCAGGGTGAAATTGCAAAAAAAATGGAGTCCTTAAAAGAGAGCAACTATATGACTAAACCCAAGGCAATTTGCTCGCTTGGAATCGACGAATTGAACTCCAGAGAAATCGGTGGGCTCGAAATGGTTCTTGGAGTTGGTGAATTGGTGCATGTAGCAAACCTAATTGATAGCTATTATCCGAATCGTGATTCCAAGCTGGAGAAAAACTTTCGTTATAACATTGCAATCAATTTTGACTCTACTACAAAAGGTTGGTGCTAGACTAATAGCTATTTAGACTTGAATTTACAGCAAAAGCTCTAACTGACGACGTTTTAGAGACTTTTGAGCTGGAATCGGAAACATTATGCGCTAGGTATCACCGCAATGACCCGTTGTCGCCCTTTTACGCACACCCAACTATACCAATTGGCCAGGGATTTCGGGTGACCGGCCAAAATGTTACCTTTGTTCGCCGAAAGCAAAAGGTCGGTCGATTTTTTGTTCCCCAACTCGACCTGATGAATCCCGTTCAATTGGAAGACTATTCTCGCCGACTGGTTGTGCTCTTTGTACCGTGGAGAAATGAGTCAACAATTCTAGAAGACTCGGGCATGATGACCTACTATGAGTTGTTTCAATCACATTTGCTTCACCTCCAGGAAAACCATCCGTCTGCTCATACCGATTTAACAATCTTTATTGATCGTTTGAATGATATGAAGGAGGATAAGAAGCAGAAAGCGGACAGAATGAAACTGCTACTAGTAAATTTGTCTTAACCATTTACCCTTTCATAGTCCAACTTTCAGGAGCACTCTGACATTCTTCACAACAACGATGTTCCTGAAGAGCTTCAACTGGAGACCCGTCAAGTGAATGTAGAAGAGCATGAGAAGAAGGTTGGAGAAATGAACGACGATCAGCTCCGAATTTTCAACAGCATTATTCATCAAATCGAACATCAACTTGTAAGTTTCTGCAAGCGATTTTCCCTGTACACTCAGCTTTTTCAGGTTGGCAATGCTGAGCCAATACGCCTGTACGTCAGTGGAACGGCAGGAGTCGGCAAATCGTTTCTCATCGATCGACTTGCCGATGAAGTGTCCACCAAGTTTTCGTTCAACGCCAACCAACTCTCGGAGCCAGCAGTACTTTTAGCAGCACCGACTGCTCTCGCGGCCGTGCCTATTAAAGGGTTCACTCTTCATTATCTTTTCGGTATCAAGGTAATTTTTCTTAATTGAATCTTTAAAACTACTTTAGTCAGCAACGATTATTAACACAGAGTGATATCCTAAGATTGTTGCAGGTCAATGGTAATGATACGAGCCGCTCGACGACAGAAGCAGAGATTTGAGAAGGGCCCTGCTCCGTAATGTGCGCCTTATTATCATTGATGAGATTAGTATGGTCGGGGCTGAAATGTTTGCCAAATTGAGGAATCGATTGAGAGCGTTGGGGAATGGCCAAGAGGAATTTGGTGGATTCAACATAATCGTGTTTGGAGATCTGGAGACCTTCTTCAGTTGCCGCCGGTCAAAGCACGATCCGTATATGAAGGTATTAAATACATCCCACCAGTTAATAAGTCTAAGATTTCAGGTCTTACTGCGTATCAAGCGCGAAAAATCTTTGGTGGAATTTGGGAGATCGACCAACCTGTGGCATTGTTTCGGCTATGAAGAACTTACAAAAAACATGCGACAGATGAACGATACCTTGTGCGCCGAAGTTCTGGCCAGGCTTCGTATCGGTCAACTAACCGAATCCGATAAACTTGCACTGGCGGGAAGACAAATAAAAAGGAAAACCTACAGAATCCGCCTTGGTCGCGGCAGTTGAGCACTTTGTAAGCCTAAGTTCAACCGACCCAACACTTATTGCACTCCTACCAACCCGCGACGAAGTTGATGAGTTTAATCAGATGGTAGCCATATCTACTTACTGACTTTGAATATTCGACCATTTTGCAGGTTGTCGAACGATTATCAATGAATTCATTTACCAAGAAGACATTGTCAGGTTTACATCTGATAGACACTGCCTTTGACAAAGTGATTGTAAACCCGAAAGCGTTGGAAGAATATTGCCGACTGAAAGGAAACCTCCTTGTCACACCAAATGAAGACAATATCAGAGAAACGGAGACAAATTATGAAGGTCTTAGACTTTTCAACTCTGGATCAGATTGTTTCTTGAACTCTGCAATACAACTACTATTGTCGTGTGATCACATTCGAATCAAATTTGCTGACACTACTCGGGCAAACCATACTGTCAAGGTACCTTGCCTTTGACAAGAAATCAGTAACTCCTGTTTCAGGCTCTTATCGATATTGCTATTGGAACTACCTCCTCAGTGATTGAGTTGAGAAAAGCGCTACCCGTCCGATTGCAACAAGGGCAACAGGACGTTTCCGAAGCATTCGATTATTTACTCGAAGTTCGTCAAAATTTTTTACATGTCGCTATTGACCCATTGTTACAGAAACTGCCAAAATCATTGCAAGATACTGTGAAGCTGATCCGAAACACTTATGCGTATTGCGATAATTGCAAGGGTATTCCTGGATCTCGCACAAACGAGCTTGGATACAACAGAACATTGTACCAATCAATGTCGCTTGAAGAATACTTGGCAGATGAACAACATCTGGACTTCTGTCAGAACTGCGGAAAAGGAGAAAAGTCAGTGTCAACGGTGTGGATAGCTAGTCGATCAACACGTTCGCTCATTCTTCGTCTTCATAGAACGGGAGAAGGTTGCCACTTGGTAGGCATTAACACCACCGATACAATAGAGGCATTTGGAGCTCGATGGAAGTTTGCTGGTAAGACCGTTTGAATCTAATAGCTTTATGAATACCTAAATGTTTGCAGCTTTATGCGAATACCGAGCAGCAAAAGCGCATTCGTACGGGAACGGAGGACATTACGTTGTCTGGATAAACAAAAAGTGGTGCTTGGTTTTGTGTTTTGGACATGACAGCAGAGTTACATACCGTTCCTTCATTTGACACCAAGGACATCGTTATAATAACACTTGCACGAATAGATTGATAAAATTTTTTGTTTATGTTAGCCAGAATTAACAACAAATTATAAAGTATCAATTACCAATTATCAATTATAAAATATTGATATAAAATATCAATTCTTAAACATCAATTGTTATACATTTTTTGTTTATACTAGCCAGAATTAACAACAAATTATAAAGTATCAATTACCAATTATCAATTATAAAATATTGATTATAAAATATCAATTCTTAAACATCAATTGTTATACATCACTTATCATATATCAATTATAAGACATCAATTATCAAATATCAATTATAAAATATCAGTTGTAAAATATCAATTAGCAAATATCAACAGCCCTGCAAACGCATCTAAACAACGTCGATCATAGGCTTACGCCTACTAGAAAGGACCGGGAATCTCCGTAGAGTAGTTGCAATTGCTTCGGAAAGCCCAAATAGAGCGTAGTTGGGTTCTGGAGTAGCTTTTCACTGTTTCTAATCTTTTAAAAAAGTAGTTGACAAATGTTATCAACGTAAAGTTAAATCGGAACGTAGTTAAAGAACTACAGAACAATTTAAAAAAAAGTCGCAAAGCTACAACAGAAAATAACTAATACGCTCTATTTGGGCTTTCCGAAGCAATTCCACTACCTTTCTAGAAGTGAGAAGAACCCACACAAGAGCCCAAATTCACCTTTCTTGTATTGCACCGCATGCAACTACTCTACGGAGATAGTAGTTAGGGACAGTAGGAATCTCGTTAATCCATTCACCCCCTCTGACCCTTAATCTGAGCCCCCTCATCTGTACATACGCCTCCTGACCCTTGCGCACTCCCTCTGACCCACATACTCCTCAAAACAAGGGATGTGTAGTTCTAATTGAAAGGTGTAGTCTTACGCACCCCTTCTGCTCCATAATCTCCGCCCCCTCACCTTTACATACCCCTCCTGACCCTTGCGCACCTCATCTGACCCGTAGTCTTAACAAACGGGGTGTAGTTACGTTTTTTTTTTAACAACATAATTGAAATTTTGAAACAGAAAGAGCTCGAAAATTCGTTTAAATCGTTCTGCTTGATTCACCAGCTTGATCCGAAAAACTGGTGAATTGATGAAATTTATTTCATTTTTTTAAAAATTTTTTTGTTAAATGCTGATGTATACTTAAAATTTAGCAACTAATCTCTCTCAAGAATTGAATTTAACAGTTTGGAGCAGAAATATTGCGAAAATACACTGAGAACTACGCAAAATTCAACTTCTCGTTTTTTGGCTTCTGAACACTTTGTGGACTTTTTTTCTGCCCAAAAACTCAAAATTTGACGCAAAATTGAGAATAATTAATTAATTACCTGGATTTTACGATCTTTCGATGCATATCGATCTTTTAAAATACGAAATATCGACATGTTTTTCAAATCTTTATTCCTCCTCCAGTTCTGCACCAATTTCAGGCATTTTTAATTCAATCGATTTGATTTTCCAAATTCTATGAACCACGGATCGAGTATTTGCGAAAAAAAAACCGCGGTTTTCCCGGAGAAAAGCGGCGGAAACGTAAAATTCCCGTTTTAATTGAATTATTTCACTTTGTGGCCGAGATTTTGAACATTACTCTGCAAGCGCGCGCTATTGATAACCTCGATTTGAAATTTATCAAAGTCATATTTTGGCCTAATTTCTTCAGTTTTTCGGCGAATTTGCTGATTTTTTGTCTCCGATAGCCCTTTTTCTTACTTTTATTTTATTAATTTTTTTAATTATGATCGGATACACGCATTTTCTCATTTCCAATCGCTTTTTTTCCATTTGTAGTCGATTTTCCTCAAATTTTCGACGGATCTGCTCTTTTCTTGGTTTCCGCGCGCTCTTTTCTCGTTTTTAGCCGATTGTTTTTCAAATTTTCGGCGGATTCGCGCTTTATCTCGTCTCCTATCGATCTTTTCGCTTTTGTAGCCGATTTTCTTCAAATTTTCGACGGATTTGCTCTTTTTTTGGTTTCCGCGCGCTCTTTTCTCGTTTTTAGCCTATTGTTTTTCAAATTTTCGGCGTATTCGCGCTTTATCTCGTCTCCCATCGATCTTTTCGCTTTTGTAGCCGATTTTCTCCAAATTTTCGAATATGCTTTTTTCTATCCGATTTTATGAAAAAATTTCTGCGGATTCGCGCTTTTTCTGGTCTCCGAGCGCTCTTTTTCCGTTTTTATCCGGTTTTCCTCAACTTTTCGGGGAATTCACTCTTTTTCCGGTCTCAGAGTGCTCTTTTCCCAATTTTAGCCGATTTCCCCCAAATTTTCGACGTAGTTGCACTTTTCTCGTTTCCGATCTCTCTTTTCCCATTCTCATTCATTTCTACATTTTTGCCGGGTTTGCGTTTTTCTGCGTTTCTTTTATAAACAACCAGCCTGAAAGTGCGGCTGCGCATTCCGATCGTTTTTTCCCATTCTTCCTTTCATTTACCGGTGGTGTCGACTTTTGATCACTACCACCGACTATAACAGCTCGTACTAATCGATGCATCTTTTAGCCAAGGATGCAAACCTCAGAGCGAACAATGAGGAATGGATGGACTCCACCGAAGCGGAGGCAGCCGCTGAGATGGAGATGGAGCCAGGAGTGGAATTTGGCGAACCTGGAAGAAGTGATTGTGAAGACATGGATTGGGAAAGCCATGAGCAGGAAGTAGAGAACTCGGAAACGCCCAGTGATCCGAACGTAGCAAGTCACAACGTAGCAAATAAGATCGGTGTGTGGCACCAGCTGCACGGCACAACGTCCCGAGCCGAGGGTCTGGATGTGACTGAGTTCGAACGCAGTAATGAGATCTGGCCCAAGCAAGCAGAGCTCGAGACAGAGGAGTCAGAGGAGTTCTAAATAGGAACCGATGGGACGTAACCGAGTCCGAGGAGTTAATCACTCAAGTTAGTTAAGAAAAATCCGCAAATAGCAACGGGCATTAACGTACACTTTCGCCTATGGTGCTCTCAACACCAAACTGATGGAAGAGTTCTCGTTTCTCGAGAAGCTCGGCAGCAGCGTGACCAAAAATGGAGGTAAGGATAGAGCTAAAAGGACAATCGTGTCAGATTTCGCGAGCGTGGTTCTGGGCAAATGTAAACATCTGCGCGTCAAAAGGCGGCTTAACGTTTACAACCGACCGTATCTAGTGGTTAATGGCGTATCATTTACTGATCCAACAAGGTTGTCGTGCAGGAATGCCACGAGAAACACAGGAAACATTTTTTGGAAATTCAAAATTTGAAATGTTTTTCGGTGGAGTATCAGGACCGTCTGGATCAGTACGATTTGCAGATTTGTTGGAAGAAAGCGTGGATGTCACGTCGAGTGGCCCGCAACATTGTGGGACTACAAGAGGAAATTCTCTACACCAACTCCTACGTCAATAATGCCGGGAATGTCGTCGGAGCCAATGGCCCAGACGTGGTAATCAAGGATAAGAAAGCTAAGGTTTTCTATGTCGTTGAATGTAGTGTAACCTGGGTCTCCGATATCAGCAGGAGAGAGCAAGCCAATTACTTCAAGTACGCGGTCAACGGAATGGTGAATCCTCAGCAATCGGGTGAAGTGAGCGAGAAACCTGGCCCATGCCTCTCGGCCGAGCTACAAATAATGTACGGGTTCTCCGTACGTGTAATCCCCGTGGTTACATGTGCGTGGGGTCCAAGACTTCCGTCCTAATCTCCTGTCTATCCCCGGATTCATCAGAGAGAACGTTGAACGAAAGATCAAGCTGATTCAGAAATGACATGGACACTCCGAGAGAACATTTTATAGCCGAACAAATGGTGAGCGCATTCAGGAGCGCAAACGTATCTCGCAAACGCTTATTTCATGACAAATGAAGCTATGCGTACAGTTGCACGAGCACCACTTCACACTCGGAGCATTCAAGCGCCATACTCCCAGCATTGTGCATCTCGAGTTGCGGTCCTTCACCAACAGCGGCTCCATCATTCGGCTTCTGCCTATCCTTGCGAATCTCCCACCCTTTCCTCCTCGCCGCCACAACTGCTGTCATCGGATCTCCCGGGAGACGACGTTTTTTCATTGTTGTCGAGACGTCATCTGTTGTCGCCAATGATGTTGATGCGACATCCTGGATTGAAGTGCCGCCTCGCTTACTTGCTGCCGTAGACTTAGTTTGGACATTCGACGCGGAAGTTTTAGATTTCTGAAAACAGAACGATTTTACTACAGAAAATCAATAATAAAACGTACCGTGGATTCGGTGCCTTGCTTAGCCAACTCCATCTTCTTTGATAACCGCCTCTGTCGTTCACGTGCAGCATTCTTTTGCTTGGTAATCCTCCGCTTCTCTCTGGTAGTCAAATACTTGGAACTTCCCGATTTGCTACTCATATTTGCATTTAACAATGTGTAAATGAAGAAAATACGGCTTTTAAATAAAGAAAATAAGGGCGGTCAATGATCTGAACTTGTAGAATTTTCTGGAAAACTATTCTGACACGTGGAAGATCACGTAACATTAATAAAAATGAAACATTTATTTCAAATTTAACCCACGTGAACACGTGTGATCTTGGAGAAGTTTCTGGAAAAGACTTCTCACACGTGGAATTTCACATGTTAAAGGCCGTGTTTATTTTTGAACAGCGCATACGTGTACACGTGTAGCTTTTTGTTTTCATAAAGACCTTCTCTTTTCCATTCATTCCTTCCATTGCTGCTATGGACAACCGGTGTGTTCTCGTTGTCGAGTTTATCTTTGAACTCCTGGGAATTCCCTTCAAAAAGCCGGTCGGAGAGCCACCTGAAGAGTTGAAGAACGTGGGTTTTCGGAGTCAAATCGGCTTCATGCTGAGTGTAAGATCTGTCG
This sequence comes from Caenorhabditis sp. 39 LS-2015, assembly GCA_900536345.3. Classification (NCBI taxonomy): domain Eukaryota; kingdom Metazoa; phylum Nematoda; class Chromadorea; order Rhabditida; family Rhabditidae; genus Caenorhabditis; species Caenorhabditis waitukubuli. The sequence goes on along the minus strand of LR570134.1, from coordinate 5,423 downwards.
TTTTGTATCTCATTTCTAACATACTATTCAGATGCTGCCGGTCGAGATTCCGGAAGCACCCAAGAGGCGGTGGATGTCTCGAATGGTGGAACAAAGATGTCAACACGGAGTCAACTCTACGTCCAAACAACACTCCACGAGCGAATATCTCGTCATTGAAAACACCGCACCGACCACAAACTTGGAAATCACTCTGGTCGGGCTGCAAGGTAAATCATCAATTTTTAATATCAGCCAATTTTTCAAATTAGGGGTGGTGCATGATCAGAAGAGCGAATTGAAGGTGGGCCGTTCTACGGTCATAAACGCAGATTTCATCCAAGATCGCTGCAACGTCTACTACCTAGTCTACCAAAAGACAAAGTGACCGAGTTGCTGAAGTGGCGAAGTACTGAGGTGAACCCGAGGAGATACTCGTTCAATTTATCGTTTATGATTTTTCAAATATGGTTTATGTTACTGATTTATGGTATTAGTAAACATAATTTCCAAGGTCTGTTTTATATGCTCAAGTATAAATATTTCCTTTCGCCTACCAACTACCAACATGGCAATCACACTTGGGGGACTAAAAGTTGGCTGAAGTCGTTGCCACCTGCAAGGTGAAGCATTCATTTTAAATGACAGCAAAAATGTTTTATTAGGGTCCGTGTGGAATCAAAATGACAAATTGATGGTCGGCCGTCTGATGACAATAAACAGAGAATCCTTCGAAGCTAACTCCTGTACCCCGTGTACAAAAAACGATTGGGAACAAACCCGCCTACATGTCTTCACATATCTCTCCTCTATCAAAGGATGTGTAGTTCTAATAAAGAAATCGGGAAGACACGGCCAGCTGCCGTCTGTCACTTGTCACCGGCCGACGTTAACGACCGACCGTCCAGTCTAGCGCTAGAGATGTGTAGATTTAACAGAGAATGTGTAGTTCAAATTAAAAGAAGGTAGTCTTACGCACCCCTTCTGCCCCATAACCTCCGCCCCCTTACCATCACATATCCCTCCTGACTCTTGCGCACCCCCTCTGACCGATAGTCTTGATTAAGAGAGAGTACGTGCTTACTTAGCAACATAATTGAAACTTTCATTTTTTTACTTTCATTTTGAGGAAATTTTTTTTTCGACCTAATTGCCCCCTAATTATGGTGATAACAGGACTAATCATTTTCTAGGAATTTTTTAATGTAGACAATTGTAATCAGCGGAATTTTTAGCGTCGATTAGCTATAAAAAACTTTGAGTTTGAGCAAATTTTTTTTCGACTTAATTACCCCCTGATTATGGTGATAATTTTGAAAATTTGAAGCAGAAAGAGCTCGAATTTTTTGGTAATTTGTTTTAATCGTTCTTCTTGATTTACCAGCAGGGTCCGAAAAACTCGTGAATTGAAATGAAATGTATTCATTTTTATTTCAATTTTTTATTTTTTGTTTATTTCTGTTATGAGATTCAAACGAAGTCGCGAAGTCCGCAGTTTCGGGAATTTTGAGATATTTCGGAAAATTGAAAATTCAAAGATTTTGTGCTTTATTGGCTTTTGGGTTCACCACAAAAACCCATTCAGCGACTGATCTCTCTCAAAAATCGAATTTATCAGTTTGGAGCAGAAATATTGCGAAAATACACTGAGAACTACGCAAAATTCAACTTCTCGTTCTTTTTTGGAGACACTTTTTGAATTTAATTAATTACCTGGATTTTACATTTTTTGATGCATATCATTCTTGTAAAATACGAAATTCCAACATTTTTTTCAAATGTTTATCCCTCCTCCAGTTCTGCACCAATTTCGAACATTTTGCACTCAATCGATAGCATTTTCCCAATTTTAGGAACCGTAGCTTAAATATTTGCGAAAAAACGGGGAGTTTCCCGGAGAAATGCGACGAAAACGTAAAACTCCCGTTTTAATTTAATTATTTACTTCGTGGCCGAGGTTTTGAACATTTCTCTGCAAGCGCGCGCTATTGATAACTTCGATTTGAAATTTATAAAAGCCATGCTTTTGGCCTAATTTCTTCAGTTTTTCGGCGAATCAGCGCATTTTTCGTCTTCGATCGGCTTTTTCCTTACCTTTGTTTTATTTATTTTTTATTTTTAACGGATTCGCGCATTTTCTCGTTTCCAATTGCTTTTTTTCCCATTTTCAGCCGATTTTCTTTAAATTTTCGGCGGAGTTGCGCATTTTCTGGTGTCCAACAGTTTTTTTTCCTTTTGCAGTTTTTTTGCTAAATAATTTTGCAAATTCGCGCGTTTTCTCAGTTCCAATCGCTTTTTTCTTACCTTTGTTCTATTTATTTTTTAATTTTTAACGAGTTCGCATTTTTTCTCGTCTCCGACCGCATTTTCCGCATTGCCAGTCGATTTTCTTCAAATTTTTGGCGGAGTTGCGCATTTTCTGGTGTCCAACAGCTTTTTTACCTTTTGCAGTTATTTTTTCTAAACTTTTCTGCAAATTCGCACTTATCTCTTTTTCGATCGCTTTTTCCATTTCCAACCGATTTTGCAAAAGTTTTCAGCAAATTCGCGCATTTTTTCGTTTCCCGCCGCTATTTCCCCGTTTTCATTCTGATTACTTCAGAATGCGGCTCGAAACCTGAAGTGGGAGAACATGAGTTGAGCCCTGGCAATGGCTTGGATTGATTTCGCCAAAGCGTTCGACTCTATCCCCACACAACTAAGATGCTAGAAACCCACGACCTAGACAGTCGATAGGACCAGGTTATGGCAAAAGTCAAACCGTGAAAAGCTGCGGTCCAAATCTACGGATTAATCTGGAAGTATGTGCCAAAAGCGCATGGCTCGAGTGGAGGAATAGATGCCATCCTTCAAAGTAAAAAGATTACTGGGGAAGGACTGACAATGGCCTGGATCGATTTCGCGAAAGCTTTCGACTCTATCCCCCACAACTATATCGTGGGGGCAATGAGGAAAGTAGGGACGCCAGAGCAAACAGTTGGTATAGGACCAGGTTATGGCGAAAGTCAAACCGTGGAAAGCTGCGGTCCAATGAATCTGGAAGTATGTGCCAGAAGGATTAACCTGGAAATATGTGCCAAAAGCGCATAG